>JACXGI010012812.1:0-11702 GCA_016801175.1 Esox masquinongy | reverse complement strand
TCAACAATATGCAGATAGTGTTAGACAGGATATACCTGGTTTTGTCTTTTAGCATATTTTGAGAGCCGTCAATATAATGATGCATCTATTAACATTCCTAAATATTAGTTATTTCAAAAAATGATATGAATGCGTCACAGATATGTCATGGATATATTTCATTAACCTTTCATAATGCAGCTGGGATCTGTTATTACATGTTCATGAAATGCTTTTAGATGGGTAATGAATGCATTATTGAAATGTAGTCAAAGCAAATCGTTACACTTGAGCTAGCAGAGACTGTGGCCCTCTAGATACGATAATGGGCTCTCTAAAGCTGGTTTAAGCAGAGAAGTCCCAAAGCCAGGTGGAGGATTGTAGAGAGAGACCTTACCAGGACACACAGGGGGTGGAGCATGTGGGTCTCTCCTAATGAAGCCCTTAGAGACAGATAGGAGTGACAGACTGCCTTTAAAAGCTCCCATTGAGACTGGAGGTTTGTTCCTCACTTCATTTTTCTCAATTATTCTATTTTTATCATTCTCTCGCCTTCCGCCGCTGTAGGCCTGTGGCTCTAAAAATGAGAGGTGATTCAATTAAAGCAAAATCATTGGGGTCCTTTTTCAAATATATATATATGTATATATGGGCCAATTTTTGCCCTTTACTAAGATAGTACCACTTTACAGTAAGTGTCCCTGAGAACAAGTTGAGTGAGTACAAAGAGTTGATTTTAAACCGTTTAAATAGGATCGCTGTTGCCAACAGGTTAACTGTGTAACAATTGTAAAATAATGTGTTTTTTCTAGGTTAGAAAAAACACATTATGTTAAAAAGTCAGCAGATCAAAAAACAACAAGCTTTGGAAAGCTCCTTATGACATGCTAAAAGATTATGTATTTTACATAACACCAATGTTCCAACAGGCTACACTACAACATCGCATATTTTGTCACACATTAATCCAGTGCCCCCACCTGCACCCACTTCATGCCAGTGTGTTGTGGCGTGAGATTAGAGATTAACAGGCTGTTCAAAGTGACTGCTGCTTGCAACTTTCAGATTGGCAGAGGGAAAATCAACAAAATAAACCTCCGGCCAAGGACAAGGTACGTCAATAACTGTCGACCTCGGCTTAGAGGAGCTTATACCAGGGTCTCAATTCCTGCATTAAAACAACGAGCCAGAAGACTGTCTCAGCGCAAACAACAGAACAAGGAGCCAAATCCCACTCACCTTCATTTTAAACACGTACATTTAGAATTTGAGCCTAAAGCTAGCAGGCCGCTATCTGACATGTTGGCTTCCAGAAGCCTCTGTAAACCAATGTGGAGTAGACAACAAATTATCTCTTGTGTGCATTTAAAGGGGAAAAGTGAGCTCAAATGTGTGTCGATGTTTAGGTACATTTGGACTGGTCCTTTTACAGTAGGCATATTGTGCGGTCTTGGTGGTCCGGCACTGACAACAGCGTTGCTGTATGTCATTAGTAAGTGGTGGTTGTATACCATAGTATGTTGTGTCCCCTCTTTCTGTGTGGCAATGCTGATGGTTATCGTTGGCTAGAAAGGCAAGATAGCGTGACTTCTGTTATACTTGCTAAAAAGCACCTATCCAGCTTCGGCCTAATTCCGCGTCCGGTAGAGCTGTTTCTCTGCTCCCCCACATATTGTGGAAGAATGAGTTTCCCTCAGTGATAATGTGCGCAGTGAAGCCTCTATCTGGGGAGCGTAGACATCTATTAGAGCCGTAAATCATGTTAGAGGGAGTGGAGGGTGGGCAGGGGAGGGTGGAGGGGGGCTCGGGGTGGGGGCTCAGGGTCGTAAATCTCATTACCTGAGACTGCTGCCTCCCATTCTCAATTTCTCCCATTATCAGCTGACCTTGACCAGTAGGGCAGACACTTACACTCAATCAGGCCTCGGGGAGACGTATGTTTGCGTGTGTGAGTGTGTGCGTGTGGATATTTGTGTGTGTGTGTGTGTGTGTGTGTGTGTGTGTGTGTGTGTGTGTGTGTGTATGTGTGGTGAGAAAATGACAGAAAGCATATGTGTGTTTATATGGTGAAGAAAATCTTGGCTTGTTGTCTTGCGGATCGGTTGTTAGAAAGCTCCCATTGTTATGATTCAATAGCAGTGTGAATGGTTTTGGACATAAAATGTGTTCCTTTTTAGTGTTTCTCTACCTTTTCATATATTGTTTCATTTCAGCTCGTTTCGTTCTTTGATTGATTTTGTGTCTCTGCACTCCAATCCTCTCCGTCCTATCATTTTCCCTGACTTTCTACCTCTCTTCTTTTTCGGCCTCTCAGGCTTTTTCCAAGTCTCTGTCTGGCGTTGTTTGCTTTTCTCAGTGGAGCTGCAGCTCTGCAGCGTTGCCTTTGGTTTCTCTGCTGTTAGAACTCCTGCCATCAATCGAACAGCAGGGAAACTGACATAATGAATGTTAGAATTCCAAACAGAGCAGAGTAGCCTGTCTTGTGTCCCTTTAACAGCTGTGTCTAGCCTGTGACATGGCCTGAATGAAGAGTGGACATCAAATGTTTTTGCTAGGGACCTTGGTATAGCATCAAGCTGACCGCCACCGTCTTGGTTTTAGCCATGATTGTGCGGCTTGCTGACCAGTGGCTGGAAAGCCCAATGGGCAATGCAAATTGGTTAGAATCGCCGTAGGGGGGGATTTCCTCATCTTATCACGCTCTAGCATCCCTCTTAGGTGGCTCGGTTGCCTGCCAGGGAAACTGAGGTTGTCAGGTGAGTGAGCAAGCCTTTAACCTCAATGCCCCATGTGATTGGTTGGAAGGGTAGAGGGAAAAAGAATACACACGAAAACAATGTTCATGCTGTAGGGGTGTTGGCTGCATTCAAGCAACATACCCTGCAAGTTGTCTCACCTGCCAACAATGTCATTAGGTATTGAAACAAAATGACAGAGTCCTTCCAATGCACCATTAATTTCTTTTTGTAAACCTGCAGTGCGGTATAAATGTTAGGGGCTGTGGTTGACTCTCTGTGGCCCACACAGACACACGTTCCAAAGGCCAACACTCAG
The DNA here is from genome assembly GCA_016801175.1 of Esox masquinongy. Taxonomy (NCBI): domain Eukaryota; kingdom Metazoa; phylum Chordata; class Actinopteri; order Esociformes; family Esocidae; genus Esox; species Esox masquinongy. The sequence goes on along the minus strand of JACXGI010012812.1, from coordinate 8,669 downwards.
CTGGCAGGAACAAAACCTCTCCTGATGGTCCATGGTCTCGTTTAAGACCTTTGCAGGGTCAGAGTGCACTGTGCCCACCCAGCCATCCCACAATCCCTTGGGGGCTCACAGCCCAAAGACAACAAATAGCTGCACAACGTCTGCTGCCGGCATCCAAATGCCTGGATCTTTACACTTCAAAAACACAATTATGCTAATGCTAGGAATCATTTGCCATTCTGGGATCTGATTTAATTCACCCTTTTAGCGAGGAAAGCTAATTAGAGGGTTTAATTAACATGTGCGACACAAACCGAGAATGGGGCGACAAGCCTGTCGATCGTGGAGAACAACTGGCAGCGCTGAATACGGGAGAAAAAGAGAAAGAGAGAGCAAGAGAGAGAGAGAGTGGGCGCGAGGGAAGTCTGAAACCCATGCAAATGAGGAGACGGAGCGCCACAGGCAGGTGTGGGGCACTAAAGCGAAGCTCCTGCATGCATCAGCAGGGGGATCAAGAAATGCCTTGTAATCTACTGGTCAGTAAATATCACAGCGTGACCATGCCAAGAGTGGATAGAGCCATGTCAGTAACACATTACTGGTGAGATTTCACACTACATAGCATGGAACAGCCACCCCCCCCCCCCCCACCCCCCCCGGTCCCAATAATTCACTCCGACCCAGGCCAACAGGTCATCAGAGGGAATCCTGCTGCATTAATCCTCTGCTCGTGGGGGACATCTCAGTGACACGCCATAATAAAGTGTTACAGGGCAGCGGTAGCTGTGTCGCGATGACACCGTGCGAACCCGGCCCGAAACGGGAGAGGATGGGACACCTTTGTACTCAGCCTGAGGCTGGAAGTAGTTCTACATGGTAGCAGCTCCTCATCTCCTCCACTGGGGAACACACAGTCATAAATAATAGTATACTGAAGGATTAAATTCACTTATGTTTTTGTCAAAAAAAAAAATAATGTAATGACCAACAAAGAGGTCTTCAACGTCAAACTGAAAACCAACTTGACACCGGCTCATGGCGCTTTGGGCACAATTTCGCAATTCAGTGTCAGGTGGTGATCTCTCAACAACACAGGCCAGAGATGAAAAACAACAGGGATATCTTTAACTGTGAACCTAAAGTGGATCACTGTGGGGATCGACTTCAACGGCGTGTCATTTAGATAAGACTCTGGGCTCGCTAAACCCGGCATGGCAGTTTTTATACGAAGTCAGTCACTGGCATTCATCCCCATCTTCAAAGAACTGCGAACATGAAGGCTTTGGTAGGAAAAAAACCTCTGATAACTTCAGTGACAGTCTGCGCCATGCATGGCTCATTATGAAACAATATGAGCTGAGAGGAATGGAACAGCAGCAACCATGGCTGTATACTGGGTTGGTTGCATGTAGAGGGCTTTGTAGAAAACCTGATTAGAGGAAAATTGCTTTTTAACTCTCTCAGCTGGGGTCTGCCTCACCGAGTGAGAAAGCTTTTGTCAGCAGTAAAGGTAGAGTTTCAGAAAGTAGTCTGTCAGAGACAGAGATGCCAAACATGAGGTAATGCTTCTGAACTTGTTTGCTAAAGAACAAAAAAAAATGACACAGCAGGATGACAGAGTTTAAGCTGCTGTTGAAGAGGGGCACTTTGTTTAAGTTCATAGCGGCTTGATGTTTCACTTGACATCAACACAGGCAATATTAGTCTCCATTAATGTCCATTAATGGGAGGTTTCCTCTGTATGCTCCTGGACTCACTAATAAGATAAAAGTATAAATGATCCTGGTGGTCTAACGTCACTGCCAATTCGTCAGAGAAATCGATGAGGACATTTGCGCTAAAACGCGAAGTTCAATGAATCAAGACGCAAGTTAATGGAGTGCTTGTTGACGTTTGATTGACGTTGTAGTTAAACTAAGTGAACTCTCTGACCTGTGTTTGCATCGCGTCCATGTCTTTGCATTCAGCAGACTGTGACGACAAGGCTCTAGACAGGGGAAATGTCGATGGCCTAGCCAGGACAGGAATCCCCAGGCAAAACTCGTCCCACACAATCGATAACCGCTGTGACAACTGCCGCATCCGCCTCGCCCGCAGACCACAAAACAAGCGATCCTGGAGTCTAACAGCCCTGGAGGGGCAGCTTGATTTACGACCCGCGCGCCAAGATGGAGGCCCCCTCAGCCTCCGCAGCCGCCCCCATAAACGACCCGCCTCCAGTGGGCCTTAGCCTCATGCTCACATCCGTCTCTCCGCCTCATCGCCTGTCCGCCCTCCAGTGTGTGTCTGACTGCCATTTGACAAGGCTAATATGCGACATAGTTCAGGTTAAAGCACCTGCCCAGGAGGAGTCTCCGTTGTGAACATTTAGCTCGTGCTTTAGAATGGAGCGTCGCACGGGGAAGATAAGAAAACAACGTTTTAAAGAGTTATCAGGAAAAGGGGGATTTGTGTAACCCTTACCTACGTTAACACCCATGTCAGTCTACCTACAAATGGATCTGTTCGCAGGTTTTGTCCCATACCTCAGCCCTCACCGCCACACCCTACCCCCATATCCTGTTCATCAGTGGAGGTTGATGAGCGATTGAAGACGCTCTGCCTCTGTCTCTCTCCCAAACCATATCAATATTCATGGGGCTGTCGGGCGTGTGTGCGATGCCTGTCTCATTACCCTTTGATCCCCCTGCGAAGGCTGTCGGAGCCCAGCCGCATCAACAACCCAGGCAGTGTTTGAAGTGAGGAGAGAACAGCTGCTCACATTGATCTCCAAAAACTGTCTCTCTCTCTGCAGCACACACACACACACGTAGAAAACACATACAAACACCTAAGTTCTGAGACACCCCCGCCTCCTGGCAGACATGCACATCCATACATGAAGTAGATTGAGTCAGTGATGAACCATCAGCCACAACTGAACAATCTATGTAGACACCACAGTGTGTTAGCCGACCAAACACCCATATCAAGTGCCTTGTTCATTTACTCTTCCACAAATAACCAATCAATATGTTACCACAGTATATATTTACATGGGGTCAAGCAATACAGTATGTATACACAGTAAAGCAGGCAAAATGAGTTGCCCATTGCAAATCATTTGGTTTTGGATAATATCAATGTCACGATTCAGTTGCCGCTGGGTACGTATTACAAATGCATATACATATACATACATGTGCACTTCTAAATATATTACATTTCACTTAATCTTTTATGCCCTGTCAGTTTAGTAATATCTTGCGATAAAAAATGGAAAGAACTTCTTTGAATATCAATTGGTTTGATGGAGTGGGGGAATGTACATTGTAATTTGCATTGATTGGTCATTTCAAATTCAGTTTTCAATTGCGGGGATTTTTTTTCAAGTTCATTGATTTTCAAAAGGTCTCTGAAATTTTTCTCAAATGCTGATGACATCTACAAAAAATTGGATTGTCAAATAAAAACCTGAAACCAGTCATCTTGATTCAACCAGGCATCTAAAGCAATTACACACATTAGAATGACGTATCCAGGCCAACCTCACGCACTGAAGGTCCTTTATTAACTGTGAACTTCCTTTACCGATGCATGACACAAAATATTGGTATGATAATTGGTATGGACTTCAAAGAACAAATGTTCCATTGTTTAACAAATTGTTGTTGGTTGGTATTATGAAGACAGGAGTAACAGGTATATTTAATTTGGTGGGCCTAAAGGTTTTGGTGGACAAATAAAGGTTTTGGTGGAGACCACTATGATGATTTCATTTCTTGTGGCTGTTTGTCAGAACATTTTCATCACAAGTCTGTTAATCGACCCACATATAGGATCTGTTATTACTTTCCAAAGTTTGAGACAACTAAAGTGACCAAATCAACATTGTAAGTCTAGTAAATTCCTCAAATTGAATGTGAATGGTAGATTATTTGTCTGACATTCTCAACAGAAATTCAAGGCTATACTCATTGTTTCTAACAACACATTTAGTGCGCTTTATGTCAATTTGTATATTTCACAGGGTGTTAAGTTGTGGTCACCAGATTAGTGATTTTAGATAGACACAGTCCCTTTAAATCACAAGCAGTGCAGGAATGCACACAGACACATTTTACCTATCCATAAAAGAGGGCATTTTATCAGCACTGGAAATTTTCAAATAACTTGTTCATGAAGGTACCACTTCTGTAACTGCAGTGCATTAAGCTGAGGTCCTGGCCTTTTACTGCAAGAGTGAAGGTGTTAATCTGTGTCCTGGCTGAATTCCAAAACTGTCCCCTCCACCTGACATGGCCAAAGAGCCTGATCTTCAGGGTCAAATTAGCACAACCACTGTGACAGTGGGTGTGTTGTGATGGTTGTCGGACAAAATGGCTGCCATGCATCACCCAAGTAGGAGCTACTATGTGGTGAGATTGACCATGCAAACTTCTGAGGGACTCCTTAGTGTGCAGATTTGCATTCCAAGTAGAGCAATTCTGATAAATGGGGCTTGCATCTGAAATTTACTAAAAGCTAAATCATTGGACACAGTGAGGGTTGTGCAGTTTTTGTCATTCTCAGTTTAGCATAATTTACTACATAATTTATTCATCTGCATTCTGCATAAAACATTATGAACTATTATATTTTTACATTATAATCACATCAATGCTCTTATGGTAGTAGGCTAAATGAAAATGTATCAAAAACCTTTCTCAAATGATAACTGTTTCATGTAACTGAGATGAAAAAATCTGTTAGAAACATAGAGAGGGTGATGATCTAAAGATGCACAAATTATCATGGTTGTTAATATGACAAGGACTGTGTCTTTATTTAGTCAACAGTGATTTTAGTTATTGTCTTATGAATTGAAGATGAGAAATAATGCTGGTTAATATGATGAAGTGTTAATAAAATATAATTCCTTAATTTCTATGGTTGGACTTTGGCTAAGCTACTTTAAAACAAGATAGACATGCCTCAAAATAAGATTAAACATACAGGTTTTGAATAATTACTTTTATTTTTAGATTGTAAGGTGGATGACATGAGTGGAGCAGTGTTTCTCTGACCATCTGATCAGATCAAACCCTCCATCTGGTATGTCGACAGCAACAAGCCATTACATGTTAATGTTAAATGACCCTACATTATATTTGTTCAATTTTCATTTCAAGTATTGTAAGTGTACTTTGGGACAATTCTGGGATGTAATCAAAAGCTTAGAACGATTAGAGGTTGATATAGGATGAGGAATGTTACAGGATCGGCTCTCTAACTAACACTGATCAGTGTAATAGAAGCCTCTCAAGTCATTACAAATGACACTTTTTCTGTTAGGATTGTATATTAGATCTGGACTGACATTATAAAATAACTGAAAGGCGGTTTTCAGATCAACAGCTGCATCGTCCACCGCTCCCAGACGGTGAGGCTGGAGATCGATACAGCCCATCTTCAGAATAACGTTAGCCACTTCCTAATGGTGCTAATGAAGAGAGCTGTCTACAGAGAGTGAGAACAACCTTTCTCCAGGGACCTACCATAACCAACATCACAATGTTGTGAGCAGTACATCATAAATACACAGATATATGGGGTCTCTCAATGCCCTGCCTGTTTACCATAATCCTGTATTCCATCAGTAAATAACATTTATTTTACAAAGTCCTTTTAAAATTAACAAAATTGTCAAAATAAGTAGAATCAGCTCTCGTGCTTTTAAACTATGATTTTAGTATTAGATGTTCAACATTTCTTTTGAAAAAATATTTTAAAAGGAATAGGAATAATTCTACCAGAATAAAATAACCTCAGTTCATGTATTAGGGTTGATCTGAAAATGAGACTTAAAATAAATGCTCAGAAATGGCTTTGTCAAATGAACAAAATGACTGAAGCTTCACAATAATGATAAAAACCTGAGAGAAATGTTTGGTTTAAAATCTTCCTAGAACTTAAAGTCAAAATGCGGAATTTTGGCAGTTTAACAATTCTTTATTCATATATCTTGATTAAAAAAAATCAAATTCTTTTTTCAGAGAAGTATCATGACTGTATTAAAGGGAAGTTAAACGCTTAAATATTTATTACTGTGATGTAATAATTTGGAATGCTGTAAAAACCAAAAGGGTGTCATGACCAAAATGCTAGACAAACAAAATCACAAGGCACAATCAGTGTGCATTTGGAAACAGCCCCAAAGATTTGTTGTTGGAAGTGATAAAAAATATTTTATGGAGCTGATAATTCAAACACGTATATATATACATACATACATACATACATACATTCACCCATAGGTAAAACGATAGCCCCCTGGCCGCAGGATGTTACATGTCAATGAGCTAGCTGTTGTGAAGAGTCTTACTTCATTTAGATGTACATTTGTTACTTAACTAATTTTCAATTTATTTATTCACTAATAAACTAACTTATATAACTTACTATTTATTACGTTTTATATATATATGTATATGTATATATATATATATATATATATATATATATATAACTTTATATATACATATTAACCATATCAATGCAATTACCTCAGATTAAATATATTTGTCAACAGTATTCTTGCTCTGTGTGAACAGGAATTTGAATTTGATTATGCATAAGCAGCATTCAACACCTGTTTAAATGATTCACTGGTACAACCGAATTTCGACAATCACAGGTCACAAATCAGAAAACAGTAAAAAAAAAAAATGTTTATCTCTTTTCTGTCATGGTTGCAGACACATCTGACATAATGTTCAAACTTACCATTCCTCTCTTGAATACAACCTTGCACAAAAAATTGCTTAAAAGTAAATACACTCACAAAACACACATTTAAACCTCTGTTTCCTTTGTTGTTGGCATGATGAAGTAAATCAATACATTCTGGTCTCACAAACACACACACACACGCACTCGCACACACACACACACACACACACACACACACACACACACACACTGTCTCCAGCGAATGATTTTTCATGTCCATGTAGAAATAACACAGCGCTTGCATCGCACAATACTCCAGGTTACAGAAAGCTCGTTTTTCTTTCCTGCACTCGCACCAAATCTCACACATTCCTACAACCTGCTATTGTCTAGCCTGCTTTGTGCTCTGTGGAGTTTAGCGCTCCCTCGCTATTGAGTTAAGCACACAAGAGCCCATCTGATCTGAGCCAATCGTAGTCAGTCAGGACAGAGGAGGGACTCTGTGGGGAACACTGCAGTGAGGGAGTAGAGTGGAGGGGTACGTACCTTCAAGGCCGTGGCGAGGCTGTGGATTCTCAGTGCTCAGATGCTTCTGGATGGGCAGGACGGATGGATCAGCTCTCCTCAATGACTCTCAGCTGAGGACTTGACATCCTTTAACAGGAGAGGAGCTCTTTCCTCTCTTCCTTCCCTCTCTCTGACTCGCTCCCCCACTCTCGCTACCTTACATCTCTCTCCTCCCCAGCCCCCCCTTGTTCTCTCCTCCCCTCATTCTAGCCCTTCACTCCCCCCTTTCTCTAGTCCGCTCTCTTTCTCTCTCTCTCTCTCATCTACTCTACCCACCTTCTTTTACTTGTCTCCTCTATCCCTTATATCACTTATATTTCACTCTTTAGAAGTCACCTCAATGAGATCCAGACATTGAATTAATATTTGAGGCTTATTATAAATGGATCCTGTGATTTGCCCCCTTTGGAACAATGAACTAAGCCTAAGAACAGGTTGAGGTGTTTCGTGTGAGTGTTTGCATATTAAAAACGAGATCATCTCTTTGGTATCCACAGCCCCTTCCTTCCGAATAGCAAAGATGTGTATGAATGGATTGGATTCAAATGCACGAGACTTTTAGCCAGTGCTTCGTTGTACTGTGAATGCCGAAGTTGACCAATATTGCATATACACACAGACAACAAATAAGCCTACAGTGATGGTAGAAGTTGAGTGGTCACTGTATTTTCAACTATACAATGAGAGGATGATGGCAGAAAAGGTGAAGTGCTCTCCCAGCCATAATTAGTGCAGAGGTTGTGTGAGAACATCCCTGGACTCTGACTGCAGTCTGTATTCTGGTCTGTGTGGTGCTCTTCCCCCCTTCACTCCTAAAGACAGCTCACACACACTGCCTCATCCTCTGTTTCCATAGTGACTCTTTCCCCCTCTCAGGCGCGGCATAATCAAGAGCACAGGAACGGGGGTGGGGGGGGGTGAACGAGACCAGGGAAGAAGATAGGTGGGGAAAGTCTGAGCGTGGTAAGGGCTGGAGATAGAGGGGAAAGGAGGGGACGGAGCTGGCTGCTGAGAGAAGTGGGGAGAAATGGGCGATGGGAGATAGAATGGAGGTACACTCAGAGATAGAATGGAGCTATACTCTTAGAGATGGAATGGAGCTATACTCTTAGAGATGGAATGGAGCTATACTCTTAGAGATATAATGGAGCTACACTCTTAGAGATGGAATGGAGCTACACGCTTAGAGATAGAATGGAGCTACACTCTTAGAGATAGAATGGAGCTACACTCCTAGAGATAGAATGGAGCTATACTCGTAGAGATAGAATGGAGCTATACTCTTAGAGATATAATGGAGCTACACTCTTAGAGATGGAATGGAGCTACACGCTTAGAGATAGAATGGAGCTACACTCTTAGAGATGGAATGGAGCTACACTCTTAGAGATAGAATGGAGCTACACTCCTAGAGATAGAATGGAGCTATACTC
>JACXGI010012811.1:0-21994 GCA_016801175.1 Esox masquinongy | reverse complement strand
TGAAGAGGAAGTTCACCTTTCAGCACGACAACGACCCAAAGCACACATCCAAATCCACAAAAGCATGGCTTCACCAGAAGAAGATTAACGTTTTGGAATGGCCCAGCCAGAGCCCAGACCTGAATCCAATTGAACATCTGTGGGGTGATCTGAAGAGGGCTGTGCACAGGAGATGTCCTCACAATCTGACAGATTTGGAACGCTTTTGCAAAGAAGAGTGGGCAAATATTGCCACGTGAAGATGTGCCATGCTAATAGACTCCTACCCAAAAAGACTGAGTGCTATAATAAAATCAGAAGGTGCTTCAACAAAGTATTAGTTTAAGGGTGTGCACACTTATGCAACCAGGTTATTGTGAGTTTTTTATTTTTCCCCTTGAAAGATTTCAGTTTGTTTTTCAATTGAATTGTTCACATTATAGGTCACATTAAAGGTGGAAAAAGTTGTGACATGATTTATCTTTGTCTCATTCTCTTACATCACAAGAACCTGGCATTTTAACAGGGGTGTGTAGACTTTTTATATCCACTGTACCTAACAACTCCAACACATTTAAAAGAACCTACATAACGCCTCCATCTTGATTAAAAGGTATAAATAATTGCCTTAATTAATTGCCAGCTATAATACCATGCCGACTGGCTCAAGAGTAGCCCACTGTACACAAGGCAGTGTTTATACCGGTAGTAGCGAGGAAGCACGCGTGAGCAGTAACTCAATCAAATTTATTTTCAATCAAATTCATTTATAAAGCCCTTTTTACATCAGCAGTTGTCACAAAGTGCTTTTACAAAACACCCGGCCTTAAACCCCAAGGAGCAAACAACAGTAGTGTTGAATTTCAGTGGCTAGGAAAAACTCCCTAAGAAGGCTTAATTTAGGAAGAAACCTAGAGAGGAACCAGGAATCAGGGTGACCAGTACTCTTCTGGCTGTGCCGGGTGAACATATTAAGAGTACAAATTGTAATAATGAATAAATTAATGTGGGCTGAGTCCAGAGTCTATATAAACCTAGTCCAGGTCGGAAGCATGACCAGATGGACAAAGACAGGGATAACACGGGGGGGGGGTGTGTGTCTGCAACACAACCAGGAGGACTTTGGACAGGGACAGCAATGTGTCTTTCAAGCCTGGTACTCAGGCGTGGGTCAAGTCCTCATGTCCTCCTAAGTTGAAAACGGCAGAAGACAGGGAACATTTTGAAAATGCATTCCTTAGATCTACAAGGATTTATAGTGGAGAAGGAGAACTGACCCTACTCCCTCAGCACCATAATATAGCAGCGTAAGACCATGGGGCTGAGGCAGGGGGGTCCAGTGACACTGTGGCCCTATCCGGGGGAGGCCCCGGATATCGAAATCAATCCACCCACATTGCCAAGCATCAACCAAAGGGACACCTACCAACAGCAACCACCCCGAATGAGGGCCGAGTTTTGCCAGCAGAGTACAGCCCAATTGCACAAGTGCGCAACAGAGAGACAACAACAAGCCGGTGACTCCACCCCCGAATGGCATTGGAGGGAGGGCATCCCAGTGGCGATGAGAGCCCACCTGGCAAGACAGCAAGGGTGGACAGTATCAAGCCTTTCTGGTCACCATCAAGCCTTTGGTCTTAATACATTGCAGACTGCAAAAATGGTTAGAGAGCTTGATAGATGGCTTCTTTTTGGCTTGACATTACCACTTTGACCAGTGCAATGTATGCCAGATTGCCTAAAAAAACCCAGAGGAGGAAAAAGACGAGGTCCTTTTGTAGGCTACAAAAACAGCGCATCTTTGTGGGTCTCTCACGGAGGTAACGAGTTGCACGCCAGTGCATAGGTCCAAACGGAGAGGAGTTTGAGGAAAATACGATTGCTTAAATTACCAGTCTGGTCCTATGCACTGGCACTGAAATTAACTCATTTAAATGCAAGGACTCCTAGGACAGACCCACAAAGACACGCCGTTCTTGTCTCATAAAACCATTCTCTGACTCTAGACCGCTAACAGCAGAACAGCTTGTTTTGCTTTGCTGCACGCTTTGAGTCACTCTTGTCCAATCAGAAGTCTTCCTTGTTTTCACGTCACCTTTTGGTCACTTGGAACTTCGATGGAGCAGGTACTAAAAAAGTATCTGGTACCAGGTACTATCCTAACTTTTTGGCCAGTGGAAAAGCAAAAAAGGCGAGGCATGTAGAGTCGAGGCGAGTAGAGTCGAGCTGGTACCATGCAGTGAAAAAGCGCCAATAGATAGCTACTGAGGCTGGAAAACATGGCAACATATCTAAATGGCAAATAATTAATAGCTAAACTGTTTGTTATACTGTTCACGTCATCAAATAATTTTAGATGGAGTAACTAGCTAACTAACATTGTTAGTATTATTGCTAACATTAGCATTGTTAGCTCTTTTTAGTGCCCCTGCTAGCTGTTCTTTTGGATGAAATAAGCATGACAACATTGCATTCCACTAAATATTTGACTGTTAGGGGTGTAACGATTACCAAAATCCTTGATTCGATTTGACTTTCGATTTGTAGGTCACAATTCAACTCGATTTTTGATTATCAACTTTGTGTTCAGTGCTGAGTACACTGCTGTTAAGATCATTGGCCCTGTTTTGTAAATAAAAAACAATAGCTTTTTACTAAAACAACTTTTATTTAAATACAATGTAAAAATAACAGAAATATAAAACATGTAAATTAACTTGAACAACTCGCAAAAATAGAACACTTACAACAATAACAATGTAAGATTTTTTTAATTGGTGGCAACTATGTCCAGCACTTGTATTTTAATATAACTATTTACACCTTGGCATTTATTTGGCAAGGCTGCAGATCCATTTCCATAAACTTTGCTACTGCATTTGTCATTTCTTTTGCACCAGTAGTGTTTATTGGTAGTTTGGCTCTAAATGTAGCTGGGATAGTAGGTTCCGTGAGAGTTTTCTTTCCACTTACATCAATTTTTTTGTGATGCTCACTCTCAATTAACTATTAGCTAAAACTGTTCATGAATCACCTACCAGGCACCTAATAAATGCCACTAGCTACTAACTAATGAAGCAATATGAATTCCATGTACAGTATAGTGTTGCATTGGGGGTTAAAGAGGAATTAGAAAATGTAGTTTTGGTTGATGTAGCACAGTGCCCCATGATTTCATATAATTTTTGTAATTGTACAAACTCTCCTGAGTATTTCGTACAATACATTCACTGCGGTACTGAAGAGTTTCTCCGCAAAAAGTATCCCTTGTACATTACAGTGGGGGGATGGCTAATATAGTGAGGTTGGATGTATTACACAATCCCTCTCCAAAGCTAATGAGCACAAGCAAATTAACAACATCAAAATAGGATTTTTTTATTAGATAATATTCTCTACATTGACTTAAGCTCAAACCATTTCTCAGTGTGCTCTACCTTATAATATAACTCATGTGAAGTATTATTGAAATTATGATTTTGTTTCATGATTATGATATTGTTTCAAAAATGTTACCTACACAATACAAACTATAGACACACCGCAGACCTTTATTTTGAAGGCAACATATGAAAATTGGAATTCTTATTGTTGCTGCCAAATGTATATAACGTTTCACTGCAGAGTTTTATTTTGAAGGTAAAATTTGAAAACCAGAGGTCTTATTGTGGCTACTGAAGTTAAATAAATAATAGGCCTGCAAGTATAGAGCGGTATAGTTGTTTTTAACGGTTTTGTGAGTGCAATTCGTTTATTGCCAACTCTTTTACATGAACCGTGCATGATCAGTTGCATGGATATGGTGGAGGTGGTAACAGCTGGCCACAAGCAATGACGTGCGGTTACTTAATAACAGAATCGCAAACTCCTTTTATATTTCGCAGTTCAAAATCAAACCTAAAAATTTTCAAACTAGAATCGAAATCGGTACACCCCTCCATCCTATATTCGCATGTCAGTGTATTTTCTAAGCCCATGTAGCGGAATTTGAATGACAAAGCAGTTATCCCCTCTTGAAAGTCTTTAGCCCCAACCAAATATTGTACATCTAAATGGCAGCTACATTTATCTACTACCGTGCTGGTTAAAACGAACTATTAACTGGTTACAGTCCTTATTAACCTGCTTACCTGTTGAGTAGATACACGCCCGTAACCAGAAAAAAACATGTTGTACAGGCACTTTTATCCTACTTACCCATAATGATTAGTTACTTCAGCATGATGGACGGAATGCTAACACTTTTAGCATGCATGGCTGCCTAAGGCTATATAATGCCTAAATAATTGCTATATAATTAGAATAACCTCACAATGACATTTGGGCTATAAGTTTTCGATGTAACCATCCCATATTCACAGTCACAGTGGAATAAAGTCATTTAACAAGAGGCTTACAACACTAATTACAGAAACATGAATATATGGCGAATGAAACCATCAAGCATGTACAGTACCACTATACAGTCTGACGTGACGCTGCAAGACAAATAGACATCGCAAAGCCCAAATCAATGACATTACAGGTACCAAAGAAACAAGAACCCCAGAAAGCAGCTGACTCTGCGGCGGATCCGGCGTTGTTATGGCAAATCCATAGCAGTCACACTCACTTAGCGCCTCCGCACCAGATCCAAAACACACGTTTTTAGCGATGGTTAGTTCAAAGGAATTGGCCCAGATTCGGATAGGATGCGCCTGCCGCATGATCTACGGTCGCGTGCAGCGCTCGTGCTGCCATTTGAAGCATTTGGGACATTGGTCATATCAACCGTAAAAAACAAGGAGTTGTTCAGCATACTGCTGGTGAGTAAAAGTTTGCTAGTTTAATGTTTGCTGAATGCCAACAACAATATATGTGCGTAAATAATGTTACATGATGTTACAAATAGCCACCTGTAGTTAGCAAGGTTATCTTTCGATTTTAACTCATGTTTACTAATCGTGCTATAGCTAAATGTAGCAAGCCCAGCTCGACAATATTGAGCACTTCTAGCTAACCATTTTGCTAGTTGTATTAGACTAAATTGAATTGGTTTGGTCTAGGATTTTTTTAAAAATAAATCCTCACTATAATCACATCATTAAGTTGTACAGTAATATGCATCCAATGTCAACTTAAACATAGAACGTTAGCTATACTTTCTAGCGACCTACAGTCAGTAGCCAAAGTTTGGTAAATAAAATTATTTGCTACTGTGGCTAGTTTTCTATGCCGGGATGATGACTATTATAGGGCTAATGGATAGTGTCAATAATAGCTTGGTAACTTAGCAAACTATGTTTATTAGCTACAGTAGCTCTTGTTGGTATTCTGTTATAGTTAGTATCATGTTCGTTACAGTAGCTGATTGATTTGTACTAGTAATTAATGTTAAACATTAACTGGTTGGCCAAGATTCTGGTTGGTCAGTTTTCCTGCTAAAGGATCAGCCAAGGCTATGTACTAACTTAGCCAGTGTAACAGTCTAATGTGCCTTACAGCTGCACATTCCTTGACATGTTTTCTATTAGTTTTGTGCCTAGGTCTAATCACATTATAGTTTTTTCTTTCTCTCTTAGTCTTCAGCATCTCAGAGTGGTCACCAACCCTGCCATTTTTTCTCCAAATCTAACTGGTTGAGAGGAGTAACCTTTTCACCACATTGCTTAAAATTATCACCCCTGTCTCAGTCCCAAGGTTTTACACTTCTATATCATTGTGCCGGGGGAGTAGGGTCAGTTTTCCTTTGTAAATCCTTTATGAATCTAAGTCATTCTCTCTAAATTTTCCTTGTGTTCTCCTCAGTGTTAACTTAGGAGGACAGGAGCCCTTGGACCACACCTCAGGACTACCTGGCCCGAAAGGCTCGTAGCCGTCCCTGTCCAAAGTCCTGCTGGTTTGTTTGCAGTTCAAGTAGCTGACGATACCTGATGATTTCAGCTGCCCCTCTGCCGACCATTCCTGATTGTCCCTGTCTTCGTCCATCTGGTCATGCAGCGGACTTGGATTATGTTTTATAGACTCTGGACAAAGCCCAAATGCATTTATTATTACAATTTGTACTCTTAAAATGTTCCCCTGGCACAGCCAGAAGAGAACTGGCCACCCCTCAGAGCCTGGTTCCTCTCTAGGTTTCTTCCTAAATTGCGTCCCTTTTTAGGAGTTTTTCCTAGCCACTGTGCATCAACGCTGTTGTTGCTTGCTCTTTGGGGTTTCAGGCTGGGTGGTTAGTATAAGCACTTTGTTACAACTGCTGATGTAAAAAGGGCTTTATAAAATCCATTTGATTGATTGATCACAAAATGCATGCAGTAAGCCATCAGTTTAATCTTGCATCTGACTACAGAGGTGGTCACAGAGAACATTCCAAGGCTGCAGACAGTACAGAGCATGCTGCAAGACCATAAAACTAATGTTGAGGACTATTTACATCATCCTCTTCCTGAATGCTCCGGGAAGTGTGTGGTCTCAGTTAGACATCAGTCTCCATCCTCAATTTCACTCACCTCATGTTGTGGCACAATGTTGTCTTTGTTAATTTTTAGTAATATCCCATGTTTTTCATAACTAAGTTGTGATGGTTTAATTTATTCAGTATTGCCAATACAATGTTGTGATGAAAAAATGGTAATCTATTCAATTTATGTTTGAAATTTCAAACTTTTGTTTAACAATGAAAATGTAAATGAGTTGTCAGGATGTGTCTGGGTGTATGGGTCCTGGGTAGGAATGGGTGTGTGTGCCCCCACTCTGATTTATTTATTTTTTTAGCTCAAATGGTATGAATGTGTTTATTAATGTTGGGTGCCACTATTTGATAAATTCTTATTTATTTTTTGGGTTGAGAAACACTGTACAAATTGATTCAGAATTGAAATGTTTTTGATTCTGATATTTCATTGCAGCCATGAATTTACATTTTGATATGAATTCCTATTTATCTATAATAAATGGTTGCATTCAATACGCTAATTGGTTTTGAGACATAGTATTGTACAATTGAAGTATGTACATTTTTGTTATAGATACTCAAATTATTTTTCATGCTTTTATATATCATTACTGAAAATGACATTGCTTTACAGTACAGAAAACTTCATTATTACTCAGTTATGATAAGTTATGGAAAGATAACGTTATGGTCATGGTAGATATATAAAATAGTTCAAATCCTATTTAATTTGTAATTGTTTAGCATATTTAACAAGAAACCAGGCAAGCCTAGTTCAGCCGGCCCGCAATAAAAAGTGTTGCCTTCTCAAGATTCAAACCTGGGTCACCCACATGAAAGGCAGTATCATTAACTACTACACCACAGAGCTATACATTTGGTGGCTGTCAGTATAGCCTCTTGTGTTTATCTTGTGTTGTGGAAAAACGTATCTTCTTGCCAAAAAGATGCAATAACTCAGGAGTTTGTGGATTCAAATTAAACTTTTAATGAGCAATCATGAAAGCCGAGCTGACCTGCAGGAACAAATGTCTTGCCAACTCCGTACACACACATTTATACAGTGTTATCTTAACCTTCATAACCTTCCTGGCCATCCCCTTATGTTAATTCTTGGGCGGGTCTTTCTCCCCATCCGCCACCATTGTTTCGCAACCATCCAAGATCCGTTCCTTGTTAAATATTGGTGGCGCAGGCTTCAGGGATATGTATAAAAATAATAGAGCCATTAGCAGTGGCGAACCGTGAGTACTACAGCTGGGCCTTCACCTCGGTCATCACCGCCGAGAAAAGAAGTAATCGCGGAAAAAAGCAACAGTACGATGAATTGAAAGGGTTTAACAAGTGCAATCCTTTAATTAATGATGACAAGGATGTAAACAAATAGACCATAACATCAATAACATTCTCCGTAACGAGACATTCTCAACATTAACTTCAGAAAATTGGAGACCATTTAGGCTACATAGTTGAAATTAAATAAACATACTCTAAAGCCAAAATCTGGAAATATAAAATTAGGTCACCCAGAATGTCACCCCGTGACGCTGCTGACACAGACACCGAGGCTCATTTCATCACCATGGACAGCGCTCTGAAATCACGGCGCATTACAAATCATTCACACATTGACAAATAAATTCATGAGCATCATCAATCTACAATACAATTTCAAAATCACAATACGCCAAAAGTTACACAAAGCTGGTAATAAATAAAGTTGCAATGAAGTGCAAATGCCTCTCCATGCGCAATTACGCATGGCGCAATAAATTAAAGTCACAATTTTAATTTATAGGTTCTACTATACCTCCTTAATTCTCCACAGGGAAAGGGACAGACAAGTGAGCATGGGGGGAATAAAAACCCTCTAAAAACAAAAATCCAACCACACACTTCTGATACATTTGATATATTGATTGACATATTGAATTAAAGGCAATTTGCGCTGGGACAACCTCCGCAATAAATACAAATTCCTGAATGTCCATTTGGCCAGTAATCTTAATCCCTTGAAATAATAATCAAGGTGGCTTATAACATAGGCCTACCTTACATGAAAACGAAGTCCATTCGTCGGTCTTTCTTTGTGAAGTGGGCGATGGCGGCGTCATAAAGTTTGTCCTTCGATTTGAGCTCCAAAAGAAGTCCTTTCTCTATGGACATCAGTGCCAAAGCTCCCAGGCGATCCTGTCCAGTACTGTTCCTGGCGTGCGTCTTGATGCGCTTCAGAGCCGAGAAAGACCGCTCCACGAAGGAGGTGGACACGGGGATGGTCAGCACCAGGCAGGTGAGGTGATACAGTTGCGGCATGCTCTCAGTCAGCTCTTTAAGAGTCAGAAAGTGCAGCAGGTCTGATGGGCTCCTTGCCTCAAAGTTTGCCATGTTCTACATGACCGTCAGTTAAGTTTTGAGCCTTGGGAGGTAAAAATGCAGCCCGTAGTTTTCCGCGAGGCTCTGAAACTCAGAGTTGGGGAAGTTTTCTCTGTGTGAGGCAAACTTCTTGGGGTCCAGAAGGGCAAGGAACATGAGTTTTTCATGATGCTTGAACCTGTTCCTCAGCTGAGTGAGAATGTTGTCCAGGATTTCACTGTGCAGCTGCTGGTACGCTGCGCGCACATCTCCAACTCTCCGTGCCCTGCGCCCGCTGGGAACCCCGACTTCGCGCACAGTGTCCTCATAGATGGAGTCAAATTTGGCCTTTTCTCTCTCTGTGGTGCTGCAAAAGTCCTCGATGCTGGACAAACAGAACTGCATGTCATACTCCTTATTCTGCAAGATCCCAAAGAGCACGTCGGAGTATGTGAACACGGAGTTGAATGTGGCGAGGAGAAAGCAGAACTCGAAGCCCGTCAGCAGTGCAGTGTATCATTCAGCGCTGTGTACAGCATCATCATCAAAATCATTGTGGTTGTCAACAATGAATTCAAAGAGCTCCAAGAGTTTTTCTCTCCGCTCATACACAGTGCAAACCAAACGTGATGAAAAGTTCCACGGTGTTGGAGTCACTCTGGGCAGTCTTTGCTGGCATATTTCATCCAGGAGTTTCATGCGTTTGGCTGACTTTGTGAAAAAGGCTGCGAGGCCACTTAGGTGGGAGAAATTTTTTTTGCACTCTTCGATTTTAGCAGCACTTTGAGACATGACGAGGTTCAGAAAGTGCACATAACAGTGAACGAAGAGAGCTTGTGGTATTTTTTGCTTTATTTTAGCTTGGACCCCATTCAGTCCAGAGGCCATGACTGCAGCTCCATCGTAACACTGGGCAATTACCTTATTGGTGCAGGCACAGTCCTCCAGAAACTCCAAAACTTGACCAGCTATGGCTTCCGCATGCTTATCACCACTGACATCACCAAACTGGAAAAAGCGCTCCTTCACACCACCGTCAGTGGTGTAACGCAGGACATATGACATCTGAGCGGTGTTACTTACGTCAGTTGTCTCGTCTACCGTAACGGAGACAAAAGGCGTGTTCCTCACCTCATCCCTCATTGCTTCGGTCATTACATCTGCCACCGATTGAATCAGGTCATTCTGAATTTTGCTGGAGGTGCCGATGAAAACAGTGGCCGAATCCAGGTGACAGCGCAGAGGGCTGTCATACCCCGCCAAAAACTCCAGCAACTCCAAGTAGTTCCCCTTGTTTTCCGAATCTTTACTTTCATCATGTCCTCGAAATGCCAGCTCTTGCTTTCCAAGAAATGTGACGACATCAATGAGACGTTTCAGGATCTCTCTGTTCTGCCTGACCTTGTTGTTGTGGGCCGTAGTATGATTACGGCGCTGCTCATCTAGCTGAAGATCAACTCTTGTGTCCCCAAAAATTTTCAAACTGACCGTCGCTTGCAGGTGTGCCGCAGAATCTTGATGTCGTTGGGCTGACTTTGTCAGATTTGTAAGGCCGACAAATCCGCCGCTGATCCAGGTGGATGACTTGTCAGTTGTAAAAAGTAAACAACTCCAACAGTACAGCCTGTTTGTTTTCTTACAGCCTGTCATCCATGGATATCGCATCCATGGATATTTTCGGTCTTGAAATGCCTTTCCACTTTCTTAACCTTTTCTTTTAATTCCAGTTCTGGAGTTGGTCTTCCGAATTTTATTATTTCAAGTTTTTCTGTGAAAGGCCGCCTTGAAAAAGGTGATGCTATCAAGCTAGCCACAACGTCACTCTCGTCTTCCGCCATTTAACTCTGTCTCTCAACCGCTCTCACCACTCTGCAGAGATTCAGACTTCATGAAGGCCTACAATCTTTTGTTTTTTTCCCGCCCACTTGAAATCAAAGCGTGATTGGTCGATTTGCCCGTCACTCTCCACACCAAAACACATAGCTTGGCCTTCCCCGGGATTCTAACCAATGAAAGAGCCAGCTAACCGGGCCTTAATAGAGACAGACGTTTCTGGTTGGATAACATGTTTTCAGGACATGAACTTGATAGTAAGCTTAACTTTAGAACATAGATGAGAGAAAATGTATTAAATATATTGTATTAAATTAAATGAGATAGAAATAAAAAAAATAAAAAAATTTTTTTTATTGAATACTTAATTATTAGTGTTATTATTATTATTAAATTTATTATTTTTTTTTTTTTTAGGCCTTCTCTGAAGGTGTAGAAGGCCCTGAAGGTTCCCCACTGGCCATTAGGGCCCTATACACTCATTGGTACTTGATTATCCCCAAACAGTGATTAACAGTGATTATATTCATTTATTATATTCTCCTGATACATTGGGTACTATTACCATATTGATTAATAGTATTCTCAGATGCACATTGATTATACAGTGATAAAGTGTGATAGTCCAGAAACACTCCTATGTTGAACCTCTATATATATATATCAACATAACATTTACGATTATATACCCTATACGATATATACCCTATATATACCCTATACAAATCCTCTTTTGCCACTGGCCGTTTTAACAGTTAATTGGCCATTCGTGAATGACGTTGATACAGTTAAACTGACTAACTTTTCTTACTATGTTAACCTCCGCCGTTTTAACAGCGTATTAGCTAGTAATAGGCTTTACCGGTATCTACTAACTTACTGGAATAGTCATAATAATTGAGAAATTGCTAGCGAGACTGCCAAAGCTATTACATTTCATGGCATAAGAACGTATTTTTGTCTTTCATGGCATAACAATGTCCTTTTTTCTTTCATTCGTGAATTATATTAATACAATAACCATCAATAAAGGTGACGATAACTAACTTTTTCATCAAGTGAAAAGACGAGAGAATCGTGGAATCTACCAGAAATAATAAATAAATGACGTTGCTCTCAATAGATTCGAAATTAGGTCTTCCACATGAGAGGCACTGTCCTTAACCACTACACCACGGCATTACACGTTTCAGTAGTCGCTAGACTCCTTTGAGGATTGTGTTAAACTGACTAACGTTTCTTATTACGTTTACCTCCACCATAGTGTCTATGGACTGTATTGCTTTTGCCACTGGCCGTTTTAACAGCTTATTAGCCAGTAATAGGCTTACTAGTATCTACTAACTTCCTAGGAATAATCATAAGAATTGAGCAATTTCTAGCGAGACTGAAGATGAACTTTTCCATGCCAGAAACAGTCGCAATATAACCGTATACAGTTTCAGTTAAGGCTAACGTAACTACTGTATGTTGTAGGCACCAAATATGTTTGTCTATCCTCACACAAAATGCATGCACGGATGTGTACTTCGAAAATCCACCAGAAACAGTCGTAATATAACCGTAAACTGCCAGCAAAGTTTTCGTCTATATGGAACAATTCATAATGCTTAATTGGCTTCGCCTTCGCGGAGATACGAACTCGGGACCTATAATTCGCAGGTCCGCTTCTCTAACCACTACGCTATTTAACAAGGTATACTCAGACAGCCAGCCAGCCAGCCAGCCAGCGAGCGACATTCGCTCTTCTTGGCCGGCTCCGCTTATGCGATCCAGCAAAAAAACTTAGAACACACATCACCATTAGTAGCGAGTCAAAACCGGAACTGAAACCGAACTGGCACAGAGGCAATCCAGAGGTAAAATTAGATATGGTAGATTTGGGTCTGAGCTGGGCCTATGCTGGCCCAAGTCTGTTTTAGATCCGGATTCCAGATCCGTATCGGCATTGGCCCGTTGTGCATTTGGACCCCGGGCCGGGTCCGTTACACGCATCTGGAATAGATGTTGCAATACACCCGGCATGGATACTTTTTGTTATCTGGGACGTACTCACAACAACAATGTTCCTTTGACGCTGTATGCCAGGTGTACTTTTCGTACTTAATCGATTGAAAGTGCCACACAAATCCTTTCCCTGTCTGGGACAGGGCTGCTAGGTGGGGGGTTGGTTCCTCTTTTCTCGAAAAAGGCTTTGCCAGTAAATCCGCCACCATATCCATTTCTCCTCCATTGTGCATTAAAAAACAAAATCGACCGGAAATGACTACATCTAAAAATCTAAACCTTGCGAAAGAAAGTTAAAATAAATCTTAAATGTTCCTACATTACATCTTAACTAGTTTAATCTCAGTTAGGTAGCTGGCGCTCCGATCACACCATCTGAAAAACGCACACGTAGGCACCTAGGCAAGCTAGAAGGCTGCTACGTGTCAAAGAATAGGTTCATTATGGCAAACACGAAATCGGATTGGTTGAAGAATATGACAATAAACAAAATCCTCCCCATTTGCTCCAACAGAAGATGGGATTCACTCGAAATTCTATAGGCTTGAGGGTAGATGTTCACCCGGAGACAGCACATGTGGAAAATCTGATTGGATAAAAGCTCTGATTTATCTGAGCTGCACTGGAAACAGCACAACTGAGGGAGAAAATAGCAATGAAACTACATCAATAGACTGAGGGGAACAAACTTTGTAAAATACATCTAGCGTTAATGAAAATATATTTTAAATTATAAAAATATAATTTTCTGATTCTGACATCACTAGGCCAGCATAAAACGCCTCTGGTCAGCAGCAGTTTCAAAAAATATATTCTTGTATACCAAATAATAACTTTACCAAGTCGTCAATGTTTTGTGATTATTAGCGACATAAAATGTTAACTAGTGTGTCATTAATTACCATTTCTGAAATTCCCGCCATATTTAAAAAATACAACCCCGTTCCGAATTATCGTCTACCTTACTATTTTTTTATTGATGACTATGTTTTTATTGATGTTGCAAATGACAGACTAGAGCGTTTTACCTACCTTACTTGCCTTCCGGTAAAGAAAAAAGACTGATCAGCTTAACATTACATGATGTCTGGTCTGTCGCACATATGGTATTTCACGATTTGCAACTTGTCTGCTAAAGATTGTTTATCAAACAAAGTCAGATACAGGAATATCTGTATAGGATACAGGATGAGTGACTCAGAGACAAGAAGGTAATCAAGATTTGAACTTCCGGTCAGATTGGTGAATTGTCTTGTTCAACCATCTTTGATCGCAGAGACATTTGGTCCCAGAATTCAGTGAAATTAAAACAAAAATGGCTGTGCACGTAAACAGTAATTAGCCAAACAAGCTCAACATAACCTTCATAAAGGTGTTTTTCACTGATCGTATTTGTCTATAACTAAATATGCAAGAATCAGAATTCATTATTTTTTACAATCTTTAGTGAAATAGTGAATAATCACGTAAATAAAGGCATTATTAACACACAAACCATTGTCTTCTGGTTAGCATATGTTTTATTGATAAGACAAGTGGAGTGATCATCGGGAAAATAACACATCTTAGAAGGTTGCTCAATAAATATTCAGTATACACTTCAACAGTACTACTGCCCTAAATAGTTTCAAAATATTATTTTAACCAGTTGAAATCAGAATAATGCTACATATCTAATAAGCAACATGGTGTTTATGCGCTGCTGTGGTGGCAATTTATGTTCTCATAATACACAATTCTGGAATTGTCAGTGCATACTGAAATAATATGCATTAAGAAATCACGCTGAGGGGCCTTCAGTGATATTTTAAAATGTGCTTGTGAAAAAATCTGCCATTTGATGCTACCGAAGTAGCGTTTGAAGCATTTTTCACAAATTCAGAATTGCTGAAAAACCATTACGCCCGACTTAATGGGTCCCAATTGCAAATATGTTCCTTTGGAGGAGATGGACTTGTATACCTCTTTTCAAGATTTTATTTTAAACATGGTGAGCGTGGTGAGCTTGCAAATGTGAGAAACCTCAATAGCGCCACCGTGAGGATGATAAAAAAATTATTGCAGTCATTTTTTCCTTATGGTGCTTGTCAACATATCTACCACGTAGAATTATTATACCATTATCCGTGTAGGAGATGTGTATATATGTGCAAAACCACGCCCCCGCACATGTTCATTGGTCAATAGCATCCATGCTTTTTGACATACTGGCCTGGCTGATTTAACTTTTGAAGACCATGGTCCCTAGATGCCAAATATCAAAGTACGTGAAGATCGGACATTTGGTGCCACTGGAGTTAATTTTTTTGTGTTTTACAAAAAAATCCAAAATGGCGGAAAATCCATCTTGGCGGACTTAATGGGTCCCAATGGCAAAAATGTTCATCATTAGGAGATACACCTATGTATCAAGACTTTAAGTCACAAGGGGTGGGCGTGGTGAGCTTAACAATGTGGGCACCCTTAAGCCATTTTATCTCACGGGAATTTGCAAAAAACACCCTTTTTTGCCGGAATAATAATAATAATAATAATGAACCGGAACAAACACAATAGGGTTTCACCAGTGAACTGCTGAAACCCCTAATAATAATGAACCAGAACAAACACAATAGGGTTTCACCAGTGAACTGCTGAAACCCTAATAATAATAATTATAATAATAATGAACTTGTACAAAAACAATAGTGTTTCACCAGTGAACTGCTGAAACCCTAATAATAATAACGCTAAAAAAAAACAATAGGGTTTCACCAGTGAACTGCTGAAACCCTAATATTTAAAGCTGCAAGCAGCGTTGACGGGCTTCAACTGTGTGCAACACTGTGCCACAGTCAGGACCAAATTGGACACATTGCTTACTTCACTTCACCGTAACACACTTGCCATTTATCACAACTCTGGATAGAACATCACGCATTTCAGACCATTGTCCATGTACTTTTGTACCAATTCTGATTAATTTTGACTGCTCCAAACATCAGTACCTGCATAAAAGCTTGTGCGATTGCCATCAGCTTTGGTTAAGGGCATTGAGGTGCCCATATTGTTAAACCCACGTCTTGACAAGATTCTACTTAAGCTTGTTGAGAGAATGCAAAGAGTTTGCAATGCTGTCATCGAGGCAAAGGGTGGCTACTGTAATGAGTTAGTCACTCGGAATGCATTTTAATTAAAAGGTGTGAAAGTTAGAAGTTAATTTGTGGAATTATTTTTCCTTCATATAGCGTTTGAGCCAATCAGTTGTTTTGTGTCAAAGTAGGTTTGACACACATTTGGTAATCCATACTATGGCAAGAACAGCTGAAATAAGCAGAGATACCACAGTAAATCATTACTTTTAGACATGAAGTTCAGGTCATCTCCAGAACTTTCGTCCATTGCAGTATCAACTCGTAGGATGAAACTGTCTCTCATGAGGACCGCCACAGGAAAGGTAGCCCCAGAGTTACCTGTGCTGCAGAGGATAAGTTCATTAGAGTTAGCAGTCTCAGAAATTGGCAATTAACAGCTCAACATTAACTGTTCAGAGAAGACTGTATCACGCTATTTGACCTAGAAGGAGACTGGTGCTGCTGCATCAGATAACCTGGCCTCCACAATCACGAGACCTCAATCCAATTGAGATGTTTTGGGATGAGTTGGACCGCAGAGTGAAGGAAATGCAGCCAACAAGTGCTTAGCATATGTGGGAACTCCTTCAAGACTGTTGGAAAAGCATTCCAGGTGACTACCTTATAAAGCCGGTAGAAAAAATGCCAAGAGTGTGCAAAGCTGTCATCAAGGCAAAGGGTGGCTACTTTGAAGAATCTAAAATATAAATGTATTTTGATTTGTTCAACACTTTACTGGTTACTACATGATTCCATATGTGATATTTGTTTTGATGTCTTCACTATCATTCTAGAATGAGGAAAATAGTAAAGATAAAGAAATAACCTTGAATGAGTCGGTGTGTACAAATGTTTCACTAGTTCTGTACATTTGTTGTCCCAGTGACTTTGTGACTGGCTACTGTCTTTGTTTCAGTATTTTCACAGGTCGGGGGATGAAGCAATTGAGCTTATCTTATAATCTTGTTGTGTAACCTACAGCTCATTAGTGATGTACCTTGCACCTTGTCATATGGTGCATACAGTTGAAGTCGGACGTTTACATACACCTTAGCGCACAATTACTGACATTTCATCCTAATAAAAACTCCCTGTCTTTGGTCAGTTAGGATCGCCACTTTGTTTTAGAATGTGAAATGTCCCAATTATAGTAGAAAGAATGATTTATTTCTGATTTTGTTTCTTTCATCACATTCCCAGTGAGTCTGAAGTTGACACACACCCAATTAGTATTTGGTAGCGTTGCCTTTAAATTGTTTGACTTGGGTCAAATGTTTCGGCTAGCCTTCCACAATAATTTGGGTGAATCTAGGACACGCCCATGCAATGTCTTTGATTTATGAAACTTGTTCCATAAGTCCATCTCCTCACAAGGAAAATTTTTGCCAATGGGACTCGAAGTCCGCCATATTAGATATTCCGCCATTTTGGATTGTGTGAAAAATGCTTAAAATAAAACTCCTATAGCACCAAATGTCTGATCTTCACGTGCTTTGATATTTTGCTTCTATAGACGAAGTTCTGTAAAAGAAGGATAAGCTGAACCCATATGTCAAAAAATGTGGTCGCTATTGACCAATAAACATTCAAGTGGGTGTGGTTTTACACATATATGCATATAAATCAGACACAGTTGATATGATAAAATCATTTGATGTGCAAGTCTACAACACTATTACGATGTAACGTATGCAAGTAAATAAATATTTACCACAAGGTGGTGCCATAATAGCCAGATGGCATTATCTCTTTATCTGTATCACTGAGTGTAATTTACTTTTGTCACACATAATCAGGATAATGCATCTAGCTAATGAATGAACTATGGCTCAGTTTGGCCACATGGGGGAACCATTGGACAAGAAACATTGTTCATGCTTTATTTAGAGAATATATGAATAGATGGTGCACATGGATCTCTCAAGGCACAAGTGGTGAAATAAGGCCAATTGTAGCTGAATGCTGAAACACGCTCAATGCTGCTTGCAGCTTTAATTGTTATTATTATTATTCCAGCAAAAAAGGGTGTTTTTTGCACATTCCCATGAGATAAAATAGCTTGAAGGTGCACAAATCTTTATGGTAGTAAAGGGCCAACTTCTGGTGCAGTAGCATGCATGTCGGCCTCATGGTGGCGCTGTCACATGCCTCAAGTTGCACTATTTGCAAGCTCACCACGCCCACCCCTTGTGACCTAGAGTCTTGAAAATTGGTACATAGGTGTATCGCCTCATGATGAACATTTTTGCCATTGGGACCCATAAAGTCAGCTATGATGGATTTTCCGCCTTTTTGCTAAAAAATTAACTCCTCTGGCACCAAATGTATGATATTCATGTTCTTTGATGTTTGGCATCTAGGGACCAAGGTCCTCAAAAGTTATATAAGTCAGGCCAGTTTGTCAAAAAACATGGATGCTATTGACCAATTAACATGTGAGGGGGCATGGTTTTGCACATATATAGACACATCTCCTGCAAGGATAATGGTATAATAATTCTAATTCTACGTATGTTGACAAGGACCATACGGAATAAATGACTGCAAGGATTTTTTTATCAACCACACGGCGGTGCTATTGAGGTTTTTCACATTAGCAAGGTCACCATGCTCACCCTGTTTGAGAAACAGCCCTGAAAAGAGGTAGATAAATCCACCTCCTCATAAGGATCATATTTGCCTTTGGGACCCATTAAGTCAGGCGTAATGGTTTTTCAGCAATTCTGAATTTGTGAAAAACTCATCAAACGCTACTTCTATAGCATCAAATGACAGATTTAAACCTTTTCACAACTAAGTTTTAAAATATCACTGAAGGCCCCTCAGCGTGATTTCTTAATGCATATTATTTCAGTATGCACTGACAATTCCAGAATTGTATATTAGAACAAAAATTGCCACCACAGCAGCCCATAAACACCATGTTATTAGATATATAGCAGTATTCTGATTTTGACTGGTTAAAATGATATTTTGAAACTATTTTGAGCAGTAGTATTGTTAAAGAGTATACTGAATATTTAATGAGCAACCTTCTAAGATGTGTTATTTTCCTGAGTATCACTCCACTTGTCTTATCAATAAAACATATGCTAACTATCAGACAATGGTTTGTCTTAATAATGCCTTTATTTACGTAATTTTTCACAATTTCACTAAAGATTGTAAAAAATAATGAATTCTGATTCTTGCATATTTAGTAATGGACAAATACGATCAGTGAAAAACACCTTTATGAAGGTTACGTTGAGCTTGTTTGGCTAATTACTGTCTATGTGCGCAGCCATTTTTGTTTTCATTCCACTGAATTCTGGGACTAAATGTCTCTGCGATCAAAGATAGTTGAACAAGATGATTCACCAATCTGGCAAGAAGTTCAAATCTTGTTTACCTTCCTGTCTCTGAGTCACTCATCTACGAACTAAGTCAGATAAAGGGTGAAAGTTGTGAAATACCACATGTGCGACAGACCAGGCATCACGTAATGTTAAGTTGATCAGTCTTTTTTCTTTACCGGAAGCCAAGCAAGGTAAAGTAGGTAAAATGTTCTAGTCTATAATCTGTCATTTGCAACATCAATAAAAAAGAAATATAATGCGATTGAACAAAATAGTAATGTAGATGATAATTGGGAAGGGGTCGTATTTTTTAAATACGTCGGGAATTTCAGAAATGGCAATTAATGACAAGCTAGTTAACATTTTATGTCGCTAATAATTACAAAACATTGACGACTTGATAAAGTTATTATTTGGTATACAAGAAGATATTTTTCGAATCTGCTGCTGACCAGAGTGATGTCAGAATCAGAAAATTATATTTGCATAATTTATTACATATTCTCATTAACGCTGTATGTATTTTAAAAAGTTCATTCCCATCAGTCTACTGACATAGTTTCATTGCTTTTCTCTCCCTCGGTTGTGATGTTTCCAGTGCAGCTCAGATAAAGCAAAGCTTTTATACAATCAGATAGGATAAAAGCTCCGGGTCAAAATCTACCCTGAGGCCTATAGAAATTCGAGTGAATCCCATCTTCTGTTGAAGCAATTGAGGAAGATGTTGTTGATAGTCATATTCTTCAACCAATCAGATTTCGAGTTCGCCATAATAAGCCTATTAGCTTATTAATGAACTTCAGCACGATGGACAGAAAGCTAATAATTCTAGCATGTATGGCTGCCATAGCATTAGGTAGCCATACATGCTAGAATTATTAGCTTTCTGTCCATCGTGCTGAAGTTACTAATCATTATTGGTAAGTAGGATAAAGTGCCCAACTTTGGAAATCAAATGTCCGTCTAACATGTTTGTTTTGGTTACGGACTCGTATCTACTTCTTGACAGGTAAGCAGGTTAGGACTGTCACCAGCTAATAGTTAGTTTTAACCAGCAAGGTAGTAGATAAATGTAGCTGTCATGTACGAAAGTTGTCCAGGGGCTAATGACTTTCAAGAGGGGATGGTTACTTTGTCATTTAAATTACGTTATGTGGGCTTAGAAAATACACTGACATGCGGATATAGGGGTATACTGATTTCGATTCTAGTTAGAAAATGTTTAGGTTCTATTTCGAAATTTAAGAGAAGTTTATGATTCTGTGATTAAGTAACCGCATGTCATTGATTGTGGCCAGCTGTTGCCACCTCCACGATATCCATGCAACTGATTGTGTACGGTTCATGTAATGGAGTTGGTATTACACGAATTGCACTCATAAAACCGTTAAAATACTGCTCTATTCTTGCAGGCCTATTATTTCTTTAAGTTTGATAGCAACAGTAAGACTCTACACTAGAGATTAGTCACCAACAGTAATACTTTTAACTTTCATCTTTCTAAATAAGAGACTGATTCAGACTTGAGACACCAGCTGCAGTGCAGTTCTCCAGAACATGTGTTGAATAGTCCTGATTTAGGACATATTGACAGATAGGAGAAATTGTCATCTTATTAGTTAATAACAAGAAAATAAATTATTATATGTACTCATACTGTAAATAAAGAACAGCGAACAAGGATGGAGCCGTTTGTTCGCATTTATTTACTAAAATCTATTTCATGACGCCCCAGGCATTAGCATCTGTCACAAAGTGCTTATGCAGATATCCATCCTAAAACCCCAAAGAGCAAGTAACAGTGGCTAGGAAAAACTCCCTGGTAGTCTCGAAGCCTAGGAAGAGACCTAGAGAGGAGCCGGGCTCTGAGGGGTGGCCAGTCCTCTTCTGGCAGAGTCTTTGCAGAATCCAGATCAGATCAGTGATGATCAGGAGGGCTGTGGGCAGTGACAGTAGGAGTTGTCAGGTGGACTTTGGACAACTAGGAGTAGTTCAGCCAGGTAGTCCTGAGATGTAGTTCAAGGGCTCATGTCCCCACCTATGATTCAACAAGACACCAGAGAAATTAGAGTGATACCTAAGCATATCATTTGACTGACAACGTAAAAAAACAACAACAAAGAAACAGGGTCTGAGACAGGACAAACTGACCCTTGAAAAATCTGTTTCCTCTAATTTGCACACACAAAGATAGAAATATGAAAACTGTGTGTTGAAGTGCTTACAGTGCCATTTCACTTGTTTGCAGGTGTTTCTTTGTGTGAGCGTGCACGTGCATGCGTGCTGCAGAGGGATGTGGATATTTAAATATACTGGATACTGAGAGACTTCCCTACTACCCCCTGCTTCCCACTGCCTGAGAATATCTGGACAGTAGTGTCATATCCAGACATCTATTCGTAGCTTATTGAATCTCCAGTTAATGTAGGGTATTCATTGTTTATTTATAGAAAACACGTTTTTAGATTAATATTTTCATATGTTGCCATCAAAATAAAAGTCTGTGGTGTGTCTATATTTTATGTTGTGTAAGCAAGCAAGTTTATTTATATTGCACAATTCATACATCGAAGCAATTCAGTGTGCTTTACAAAGAAAAATAAAAAATATATAAAAATACAATATCATAAAAACAAATACTCAAATTAAAACATCAAAACAAATGAAAACATCATAATAATAAAAATACAATAAAAAAAGATTAAAAATGGGATAAAAACATAGGAAGCTATAAGGCTACACAGTGTGGTTAAGTTTAAGTGCTCAGTCGTAGGCACGTGAAAAGAGTAGTGTTTTTAACCTGGATTTAAAAATGGATACGTTTGGGGCACGTCTAAGATCTTCTGGTAGTTTATTCCAGTTGTGTACAGCATAAGTGCTAAACGCAGCTTCTCCATGTTTAGTTTGGGCTCTGGGCTCTACTAGCTGACCTGTGTTCA
>JACXGI010012810.1:0-12399 GCA_016801175.1 Esox masquinongy | reverse complement strand
AGTTGGGGCAGAATGAAGGAGGGTTGATGAGTATGGGGATGGATAGAGGACCCACTGAGTCAGTAGGGCCCAGTAGGAGTGGGCTGTGAGGCTGGGCCATGTCTGTCTCCACTCCGGAGGTGAGGAACCACAAGGAGGGTCCCACTAAAGGGGTAATCCTCTCCCCTTCCTGAACTCTGTTTACACAACAGAGGCACAGTGATTTGGGTTTTCCGACAGGAATAGACAGACCCAGTGATTGCACTCAGTCATCTGCACGCACAAGTTTGTTTACCATGTTATGTCTATTCCACATTTTTATTGGGTCAACAATGTTTATTCATCAAATATACTAGTCAAATGAGTCCATATGATTAATAACAAAGTTCCCGATAACATCATGGTACTTTGTGAAGAACAATGGATTCATTTAATTACACCTTTGTTAGTTTAATAATATACAGCGTTTGTTTTAATAGCAATGTTTAATAGATAATTCACTATAAAAAATGAACTTGGCGAGTGCAGATGACATCATGGAACCTCTGGTTGAGATCTGAACTATTTGTAATGGGAGTGGCATTACCTGGAAAAGCTTGTTGGTAGCGAGGAACTCCCGCATGGTGAGTAGAGGCCAGAGAGTTCATACAGATGCCTTTGTTGATGTGAAGCGTGTTTTTTCCGAGTGCGTGTAATATTCTTTATCTCTGTTTATCTTTCGTCTGATGCTATAGAACTATGCTCAGCTACGGGTGCCGACAAGTGAATATCTGATAACTAGATAACTGCAATTACGGAGTTGTAGGTCAAGGCCGAGCTCTCTGTTGAACACCTAACTGAAAAATGTTGATGCGCAATAAGAAACATGTTCCCTACTAAAAATAGCTTTCTTGTAATTTAGCTATTAAAACTGTGAAGTCAGTCTTTGCCCCCAGAGTGGTCGTTGTAAAGAGACCACTTGTGCTCAGTGTCCGTTTCCCTGCTGTGTTTTTTTTTTAAAACCTTAATTTAACAGTCACTTTAGTATTTTGGATACTGTCTACAATTTGCTATTGGAGTAAGCTCTCTGACAAACACTCAACATGGAACGGCAGGTCGCAGCCTTTAGAAGATTTTAATGATGGGTGATATGGGAAACAAACTGTTAAGTTGAGCATGGGCAAATGGGAGCAGGACAGCTGCCACTGCGACATGTTTTAAATCCGCTCTGCTCGCATTCTGCTCCTGCTTCTTACAAGGCAAAGCTCCTTACTCAGGAGAACACTGACAGATTTTTCACCGTGTTGTGTTGGGATACGAACCGGCGACCTTTAACCTAATTCACCCGTGGACTCTACCTGGGGGTCTCCCTGTCCATTAAACGTGTTTTATTGTATCCTCCTCCCCATAAGGCCTGGTTTACACAGCTCCATTTAACCTGCCCCGGGTGGACTCCCCAGCCACGCTGCTCTGTCCCTCCCCCTGCCCTCTGTCCGTCACGGTCGGCCTGCTTCATGCTGCCTCTCCCCCCTCAGTGTCCGTGCGCGGCGTTGGCCTGCCCTTGGCTGTGGCCCCCGTGGTCCCCAGAACACGCTGCTCCTTTTCTGCTCCACCTCAAAGATGTACTAAGGCACGGGTCCCTCCCGTGCACCGTGCCACTTCGCCATCCTCTTTATGTTGTGTCTAGGTCGGTTGCCTGCTGTGGCTGATGCCTTTGCCCCGCCACGAGCGCTCGCCTTGTTCCCACAGCCCAGGCCTCCGGATTAGACACACAGCAGGTGCGTGCGTGCGTGCGTGCGTGTGTGCGTGCGTACTGTGCCTGTGTGGGGATGTGTGCAGCCAGTCATTGGGGAAGGCAGCAAAAGACTAAGTTAGAAGGCCCCATATTTGTAGTGTAGTGGGATCTTGACGTCATGTTCATTAGCGAACACTCGTTTGAATAGTGTGTATTATTGGTATTCATGGGCTATATTCCTGTTTGAGTGTTTTTTGTCGACTAAACCTGACCTTGGTGAGGGTCTTTCCCCAGTTTTTTAGGATGTCTAGACTAGCTAGTTGTAAGCTAGTCAGTAGTTTTTCACTTAACTGCATTGAGCTGCATCTGACCTAGAAGTGATGCAAGCTGAGGTTGCCTGAGAGCGAACACCGGCTTGCTCATAAAAGACTTGTTGTAAGGCGGAAGATATGAAGAAAAAAAGTCCCACACAGCCCAACTTGCAAAGTCACTCAATGAAACAAAGTGTATCGCTTTGTCCCCATTCTGCATTGCCGACCTCCTTCCCAGTTTGGCTAAGACATTGTCTTCACAGGGTCAGTTCTGCTGTGCCTCCCTGCCTATACCCCGGGGCTGTGCCTGTCAGATTTTAGGGTCACATTCATTAGGCACCAAATGGAAGAACACGCTCGAACGGCGAAGGATTACCCGAAACGCTGCGTTTTAATGAACATTCCCCATTG
Source organism: Esox masquinongy (assembly GCA_016801175.1). Taxonomy (NCBI): domain Eukaryota; kingdom Metazoa; phylum Chordata; class Actinopteri; order Esociformes; family Esocidae; genus Esox; species Esox masquinongy. The sequence goes on along the minus strand of JACXGI010012810.1, from coordinate 9,984 downwards.
AACTCCCTCTGACTATACTGTAGTCAGGAACGAGACGTTAATTGAGCCAGGAAGTGAGATGAGACCGTTTAGAGTGCAGTTGAAAGACGGGGGGGAGGTGGAAGAGCCAGAATGTTTCTGTTTGTAGAACACGTCCTTCCTGTAATCTTCTTCAACCTCCCCACCCCCAAGGGCCTCCAGAGCCCCGTCTCTCTTTGAATCCGCGCCCTCTGTCACGGCTAAATGATGCCGAGTTTGAGGCCTCCACGTAGGCTTTCTGAGTAAGTTATCAGTCATGGCTGTCAGTCTCGTTACTGCGGAGGCATATAGACTCCCGGCTCACATGTGGCCGAGTTCCCTGACTACTAATCGTGGTGTGCAGTTTAGGCCTCAGCGTTGTTGCTTCTGTGCGGATAGAAGTTTCTGGTGATCCCTTTCTACCTCATGTGACTGAGTTCATAGGAACTCCGTGTTTGTAACTTTGACTCTAGCGTCACTTGCGGCTCCATATATTCTCAAAGCCAGTTGCATTGTGTTTTTTTGCCGGACCGCGTAAGCGGAGCCGGCCAAGAAGAGCGAATGTCTCTTACTGAGTGACTGACTGACTGAGTACCCCTTGTTAAGGAGCATAGTGGTTAATGATGTGGACTTGCAAACAATAGGTCCCGCATTCAAATCTCGTCATAGTCAAAACAAATTATGCATTAGGATTTGTTCCGGATAGACAAACACTTTGCTGGCTATAACCTTCAGTAGCTGTGTTATAGTAAGCCTAAAATAAAACTGTTTACGGTTATATTGCGACGATTTCTGTTGGAGTTCGAAGTACGCATCCGTGCATGTTTTTTGGGGTAATATAGGCTAGATCAAAGCCCCTTGGGCAGTAAAAGAGTAGGGGTTTCCACGATTCTCTCGTCTTTTCATAAATGAAAGAAAAACTAACGTTTTTTTTGCCATGAAATGAAATAGCTTTGTCAGTGTAAAGTTCTTCTTCAGTCTCGCTAGCAATTGCTCAATTCTTATGACTATTCCAAGTAGTAAGTTAGTAGATACTAGTAAGCCTATTACTGGCTAATAAGTTGTTAAAACTGCCAGTGGCAGAAGCCATACAGTTTATAGATGCTATTTGTGGTGGAAGTAAACTTAATATGAAAACGTCAGTTAGTCATGCTTAATGGTGTCTAGAGAAATATTCAAACTTGGCATGCTGTTAATGCGTGACAAAGTTATCTGATGTCGAGATGCTAGCCCAACACTGGGCACACATATAGCACCATGATGGAGTGGTTAAGGACACAGCCTCTCATGTGGGTGACCTGGGTTCGAGTCCAGTGAGGGCAACTACAGTTATCACTTTTTTAGGCTTGCCTGGTTCCTTTTCTGGTTTTTCTTCTGACAAGGACTGATTTAGGTGGGTGCAGTTAGTGAGGTAGAACACAAAACAAGGAGGCTCTTGGCCCTCTAGGCTAGGAGTTAAAGATCTACGGTCTGTGGGAGAGGGAGGTGAGCCTGAGGGAGAGGGAGGTAAGCCTGAGGGAGAGGGAGGTGAGCCTGAGGGAGAGGGAGGTGAGCCTGTGGCCTTTGTATTGGATGGGACTTTTTAACACACGTGAAAACAAACTTGTTTTTATATGGCGTGTGCCTGTGTGCGTATTCTAAGGGCTAAGCTGAATGGGAATGGCTGATTAAAACCAGCAGCTGTTCCTTACACTCCTGCCACGCGGCCTTCCGTTGAAGATCCATTCCGAGTTACTGTGAAACCGGGCCGTTCAGCTGGAGAGAGCCGGCTGATTGATGCAAAGCTGAATGGCCCCCAGGCGGTTGGTGGGCTCCCGGTCCGCTCCCTAATGCCTTGGGCAGCGGCTGACCTGAGGTCACGGTCACGGCGGCCTGTAGTGTCAGTGGAGCCTTGCGCTGTAGTAGTCCTCTCCCCTCATCCCTGCCCCCGGCCGCCTCGTCCCTGCCCCCGGCCGCCTCGTCCCTGCCCCCGGCCGCCTCGTCCCTGCCCCCGGCCGCCTCGTCCCTCCTTCATCTCCCAAGGGCGTGCTTGTGCTTGTTTTGATTGCGAGGGTTTCAAATGATGGAAAAGGGCCGGGGAGTGGATGGATACCAGGCCGTTTTTGTGTGTGCTTGACAAGACTGGGACGCATGAGAGAGTAGTCTAAGATCTACAAGCAGCGGATGGGGCACCGTGACAGGCTTTCTCCCCATCTAGGCTAGTTGTTCAATCAGTGTCTTCGAAAGTCTGAAGGAGAAAACCACCAGGGAATAGTTTTTTAAGGATGCTTGGAATGTGTTTCGTTACTGCCAAGTCTTATGCCGAGAGTCTTCTGCTTTTCTGATGCTGTGTGGGTGTGTGTGTGGTGTGTGTGGTGTCATCGCTGGGTCTGTCTGACGTCTGTCCGTGGTAGAGGGAAGTCCTGTGTAACTGCTCTGACGCTAGCTCCTGGCGGTGTATTTTCTCCTCCCCCACGTGGCCTTGATGGTTCTGTGTGTCGCCTGGCAGGATGCTGACGTTGCAGCTGCTCTCCAGCGTTTAGTCGTACCAGCAGGCTCGCGTGGGTTTTGGCAAAGGGCAAGTTAGAAGGTGTGTGTGTGTGCGCGCACGATCCCGACCGAGGGTGTGTTTGGTGGGCGTGTGTACCCCCCCCAACCCGTGTTTCTCTCCTCGGTTGGCCCGTTGAGTCACGCAGCGCAGAGGCTAGGGGTACACCGCGCCTCCCTGTGAGGAGGCTGGGCGGAAGTGAACAGCACCCCTCATTCAGCCCATCCTACTTCCTTTCCTTCCTACTCCTCCCTGCCCACTCCTCCCTGCCCACTCCCTCCGCCGCAGCTCAGGAAAGTGTGTGTGTGTGTGTGTGCGTGTGTGTGTGCGTGTGTGTGTGCGTGTGTGTGTGCGTGTGTGTGTGCGTGTGCGTGTGCGTGTGCGTGTGTGCGTGTGCGCACCCATGCGTCCGGTGAGGCTTTCCAGCTCAGCGCTCGTCTTCCCTCGGCCCCGTGGATAATTCCCATTGTAAAGGGCCGTGTCTGTGGGACAGTCGCTGCTGTCGGTTTCTTTCGCTCCCTTTTTCTCTATTTTGTTTGCCCTCCAAGGTGTAGCTCTAACTGTCCCCCAAGCTGCACACCCACCAGAGAATTACTGCGAGGGGTTTCTTTTTCTATTATTTTAGGGCTGAAACTTTTTTTTGACCGATGGCTAATATTTTCTGGCGATATTCAGTAAAACGTCATTACAAATGCTATTTGAGAAAATGACAAAGAAATTGAAACTTAAATTTTATTCAAATAAGAAACATAAAGCTGGTAGAAACAAGAAAATACTTCTGCTTTACACGTTTGAAGCCAATGGTGAAAATCACTGCAGAATCTCATGCCGTTATGGCAGGACATCATATAGGCACGACATCATATAGGCACTGCTATTACAGTATAATATATAATGAAAATTGAAATAGTTTATGTATTATTCACTGATGCTAATACTGAACTAGGCTAGTACTTTCATTTTTCTGTGTTCAGGGAAACATTGTTTCTCAGCTGACAGGATGCTGTTCTAACAACTTAGCCAAAACTAATTTTCTAAAAATCTTTAACCTGGGCAGAGCTTTCAGATCAACATCCTATGCCAGCCAAATGGCTATTTTAACCATCTGCCAATAAATGAGTGGGTTGTAACATGATCCAAAAGCTACAATTGGATTTAGTGAGAATGTGACTTGAACATCTTGTTTCACTCGTCATCAAATTGCTTGTTGAAGTGGTGAATCTTAAAAATCCTAACCATCAAGCTGCCTGTTTAGCTCTCTGATATCCTAGTGCCAGTCTTTCTTCAATACAGTAATGTTAACTTAGTACGGGAGATTAGAGAATTAGCTTCAAACTGGCTGGCTGCTTGCTGGTGATTTTCCTTGCTAAGGTAGACACGTCCTGTTGGCTGTTGGTGATGATGTCATTGCAGTTTTCAGGTGAACAGTAGGCGGTGCCCTTGTATATGCCAGACAGGGATTATCATCACGATCTGAGAGACTGGTACGACATGGCCAGTGGACTAGAAAAGGCCCTATTGGCCCGATACCTGTGAGCTGATGTTCGGTCGTGTTCCACACCTGACCCCTGTAACTAAACCCTGCTCCTCTCCGGATGACCGTTACGGAAAGGGAGAGAACACCCTAGGGCATCTGCAAGACTGAAAAGCCCATGTTCAGTCACGTATCAGGCCCATTTGCTGGTTTGTTTTTTTATTTCATTCCCCCTGTTTCACTGGTGCCCTGAATGAACAAACACCCACTCAAATAGGCTCATCGTGACTCAACAGGTGAATCATTCATAGTCAGCATGCGTATTTATCAGTGACACATTGGGCAATTTGACAGTGGAGAGTACCGAACCTATTCTGATGGGAAACTCTTCTTAATGAGAATTCTGATAAGTGTCATTGAAGATTGCAGTTGAATGGGAGTAATAAGTGTACGTGCTACTTTCATATGATCAGTAAAATGCTGGCCAGCTCGCCAGATCTGAATTAGCACTTCAAACTGTTCTGCAGTCGTTCAGCACAAGGAAATGCTTTCCCTGTGGCTCAGAACTAATGGACAGCATTGCTGAAGAGGTTAGGCTACACCCGTGCGGTCTTCTGTTGTTACCAATCAGAGGCGCAGCGTCTGCTAATGATAGGCAGACTTCGGCTCAGCCGACCCGTCATGGCTGTGTGATGAGTGTGTCGCATCAGGCTCTGCTTAACACAACTCCGCGTCTGCTGGATTAAAGTGACTCATTACTCAGACATCCCATCTCTGGGGGTGGCGCTGTGTGTGACACAGAGCTGCACACAAACACACACGTGTCTGGGTGTTTGTTTCTGTTGTGGGGTTTCATTCTTCGCACTGATACCTGACCTTTACGTTGCCCCGGAGGTTTCTTTGCTGTCTATTGTACTTGAAGATGTTGCTTCCAGAAGATTTATTTAGCCGCCATGTCTCGTCTCGGTCTTGCTGACACCCGGCTAATAGGTGATGTCTGCCCAACTTCATGGTTAGTGACCAGCTTAGCTCAGGTGTAACTGGAATGGAAGCTGACTGACTGTTGTTCTCTTTATCTGTCTCTCTCCCTGTCTCTGTCCCTGTCCCCCCCCACGTCTCTCTCTCTCTTTGTGTGAGTTTCATTAACTGGTTGACTGTGTCGAATTGTTTGAGGGGGTTTGGGGACTTGGGGGAGCGGTCTGTGTGGTTGGACTGGTTCGATTTTAAGGTCTGATTGTAATTGCTGTTGAGGTATGTGCATATGGTGTCAGATTTATGTAGCAGCACACCATGTGTTTTTATGGGGGGTGGGGTGTGTGCTGGGAGTGGGTGAGGATTTCTTAATGTGATGTAATATCTTATTAAAGAAGGATAAAAAATGGAAAAAATCTCTCTCTCCCTCCCCCCCATCTCTCTCTCTCTCTCTCCCCATCTCTCTCTCTCTCTCTCACTTCCCCCCCCATCTCTCTCTCTCCCCCCATCTCTCTCTGTAACTAGGAGCCGTTGGGGCCCAGTCCCTGTTCACTGTTCCGCGGCGGCCTGGCTATGGCACCATGGGGAAGCCCATCAAGCTGCTGGCCAACTGCTTCCAGGTGGAGATCCCGAAGATGGACGTGTACCTCTACGAGGTGGACATCAAGCCTGAGAAGTGCCCCCGCCGCGTGAACAGGTGGGCCTAGCGGGGCTGAGTGGGTGGTGCTTGCAGCCCCCTGGACTGGGCTGCGGAGGCTAACCCTGGTGCTGTGTTCCCCAGGGAGGTGGTGGACTCCATGGTGCAGCACTTCAAGGTGACCATCTTCGGGGATCGCCGCCCGGTCTACGATGGGAAGAGGAGCTTATACACAGCCAATCCACTGCCTGTGGCCAGCGCAGGGGTAAGATGGATGAATTACTGACACGCACACACACACACACAAACGTGAGAACATTTTGGGGACCAAAATGTATTTCCATTTAAAAATCGTGTTTTCCCTTAAGACCTTAAAATCCCCAAATCCAACCCCAACTCCTAAACCTTACCCCTACCGCCTAACTCGATGGGTAACATCTTTGGACCGTTGTCTCACAATTGAAACGTATTGATTCACGATCCATATTGTGTTGTGTCATCTAAGTATCCCTGACATCTACCAGCCCTAACAACCCCCCACCCACAGTGCCCTAACGCTGCAGCAGTGGAAAGAACTAAGACAAACAACCGAGTCGCTCACCCCCGCTTGCCTTCCCTTGCACAGGTGGACCTGGACGTCACTCTGCCGGGCGAGGGGGGCAAAGACCGGCCCTTTAAGGTCTCCATCAAGTTTGTTTCCCTGGTGAGCTGGCACATGCTTCACGAGGTCCTGACGGGCCGCAGCATCCCAGAGCCCCTGGAGCTCGACAAGCCCATCAGCACCAACCCTGTCCATGCCGTAGACGTGGTGCTCCGACATCTGCCCTCCATGAAGTGAGTCAGAGCCGTCGCCCAGACAGCTGTCATACCGGAATATTGTGGAATATCATTGGTTTGGTTTTACCGTCATTATTCGTTGAGGAGGACGCATCCGTTTCTGAGATTTACCTCTGGAAATTCATCACCGGAAACCCTCCATGAACTGGTAGTTAAACATCACAAAATGTACTCAAATATTCGGAGGGCTGATTTATTAGCCACATTAGCTGAAAGAAATCAATATGGGTACGTCATGATGGCAGAGACTGAGTCGGTCCAAATTAGTATTGTGTTTTAGTGAATGTTCACTTATGCTTGGTGATCAATGGCATGAATGCTTTTAGATTCATGCCATTGAACGCAAGAGCTTAGTTACTGGTAGTGTTGCCATTGGTTGTTTTCATGGCAGTATAATGAAGATAATCCAACGAAATATAGTCTCTGTTCTGACGTCAAACCTGACCTCAGTCACAGCAGCCCCTGCTCAAATAACGTTATCAGTGTACCAGCCAATACTGAGCAAATACTGTCTTTTCGTCCATTTCATCTAATACTTTACTGTTTTTCCCTCCCCTTCTCCCCGTCCAGGTACACGCCAGTGGGTCGCTCCTTCTTCTCAGCTCCAGAAGGCTACGACCACCCTCTGGGAGGGGGGAGGGAGGTGTGGTTTGGGTTCCACCAGTCTGTTCGACCCGCCATGTGGAAGATGATGCTCAACATTGACGGTGAGGATCAACCACAATCCACAATTACTGTACTAGCTGTGCTGCATTTCGAGACGCGGGTGGCCTTTCAATAATGTATGGGCACAGAGATGCGAGCAGCCATACGTGTCCCTGTTGAAATTCCTTGCTGGTTAGCTGGTCGGGTACCTTCCTGGTTACAGCACATTCTGGTTTAGCCAGCAGTGTCGTGGTCATGAAAGGCAGGCTAGCCTGAAGAACTAGCTTCTCAAAACAAATTCCGGTTGTGCCAGGTCTGGCGTGTTCTCCAGAGTTAACCATTTAGCTGCTATTTGTGTTTACGTCATGTGTCTTCCTTGTCTCTGCTCACATCCCAGCAAGCCCTGCGTTGCTGTCCAAACTCAGCAAGCCCTGAAATGTTATTGTTTCTTAAAAAATGTATGCCAACGTTGAATTTGATGCCAGCGACACTTTTCAAAAAAGCTGGGACAGGGGCAACAAAAGACTGGAAAAGTTGTGTAATGCTAAAACAAAATCTGGTGGAACCTCTCACAACTAATTGGGTTAATTGGCACCAGGTCAGTAACATGACTGGGTATTAAAATAGCAATCCAGAGAGGATGGGTCTGCCAGAAGTAATGATGGGGGTGTTCCCTACTCTGTGAAAGACTGCGCCAACAAATAGTGCAACAATTTAAGAAAAAAATTTCTCAACGTAAAATTGCAGTTTGGGGATCTCATCATCTACGGTACATAATATAATTAAAAGATTCAGAGAATGCGGAGAAATCTCTGTACGCAAGGGACAAGGCCGAAAACCAATATTGAATGGCCGTGATCTTGGGGCCCTCAGGCGGCACTGCATTAAAACCAGACATGATTCTGTAGTGGAAATCACTGCATGGGCTCAGGAACACTTCCAAAAACCATTGTCTGTGAACACACTTTGTCGCTGCATCCACAAACTCCACCATGCAAAGAAGAAACCATATATAAACAAGATCCAGAACCACCGCCACGTTCTCTGGGCCTGGGCTCATTTAAGATGGACGGAGGTGAAGTGGAAAACTGTCCTGTGGTCTGACGTATCAAAATGTGAAATTATTTTTGGGAATCACGGATGCCACGTCCTCCGGGCTAAAGAGGAGGGGGACCATCCCATTGAAAACATTTGACACATTATGAAATGGAAAATACGACAAAGGAGACCCTGAACTGTTGAACAGCTACAATCCTATATCATGCAAGAATGGACTCCCCAACTTTTTTGGGAAACGGGTTTGTACAAGACAGTGATCAACTTGCTACAAAGGATATGGGATATTGTCAGATATTGTGCGAGGCTATAAAGGTTTGTCAGGGCTGCGATAATGTTTATTAGTAGTAGGTAGTAGCTTGCAGTTTGATACTTGTAACATTTGTTAAAAGTGCAGAGGAATATGTGAAAAGTGGATGTAAGATCTGAACTTCACCTTTGATCAGTTGGAGACCCCCTGCCCTGTCCTGTCCTGTCCTGTCTTGAATAATTATCTGTGCCTGGATTACTAAGTAATGCTAATCATCATGTAAAAGAGAACTTACTGTAGGTCATTATGAAAACAGGCCATGTAACCCATCAGGATTGTAGTCCAACTTGTACCAATTAATGTGAGTGTGCTGCGGCTTTTGCTGGTGTCAGTGGGAGCTCTGGTTAAAGGTGGATGTGATGGAAAGAGGGGGAGGTTGGTTTGTTGGGGGTCAATGTCTGTGGGAAGTGCCTAAGTGGTTGCTGTGTCGACTAATGTTGCTGTGGAGACGGGGTCAGTGTGTTTGGGAGCGATATTGGGGGTGCGCTTTTGTTTTGGAGAACACTTAGTGTCAGTTGTTTTTCCTCTCTTCATTTGGCTTCCTCTAGCCCCTCCCCCACTCACTACCAAAGGGCATAAAAAGTCCAACCAACTGCAAATTATTCTCTTTTTTCATTTGCCATTGTGTGCTCTAGCACTGAGAATAGGCACTAAAATAGTGTAAGTAGAGTGCAAGAAGAATTGGATCCAATTATCAGTTTGTTACATACACACACACTTTGAATTAGCTGTTCTTGTGTAAGTTATTCCTATTCAACATCCTGTTTACCTTAAACTTAACCCCAAAAACCTAACCTATAACTCTTAAACCTGATGCTTAACATTTCTGTCTTTTACTCTAAACTTAACCTCTGAGCTGAGCAATGTATTTTCCCTCATAGGGACGTTGAAATGTCTACCCAAGGTTGAATTGTCCTTGTTTTACCCCCCTTGTGAGGGTTTTCGTCCCAACCAGGACCGTAAAACCTGTGGGTTGTATACACACTCTAACTGAAGATACAGCAACACACAAAAAAAATATCAGTTTGTCAACAACAAACAAAAATGAAAGCTATTTAAAAACCTTTCATTTTCACCCTCCCAAGAGTAAATTAGTAGCACAGTCACCCGCAACATGCATCGAAACAAACATCGAATAGGCTGCATTAGAAATGTAATTTCCTGTTTGTTCCGATAAGAGCCCTCGCGTCTCAGTCATCTCGGATCTCTGCTTCAGGCGTCCCCATCACAGACGTGCCCCGGACACCATCGGGTTAAAACCCAGGTAGTTTCCCGTTTTAAGATGTTCTGTGAAGAACATCCTAGTGTTAGCCGGAGGCTGGTCCCACCAGTGGGATGCCGGGACACAGTGGCTTTGTTTGGTGCGGTTGGATGATGGCGTGTCATCGCGACCCCCGGATCGTGTCCCGAGTCCCTCGAAAGGGCAGTGCAAATTGGCCCGGCGTGGCCCTGTCACGTCGAAGCGACACGTGGGCGGATCGGGCGCCTGCAAGGGAAGATAAGGGAAAATTGGGGGGGGGGGGGGGGTT
>JACXGI010012809.1:0-21999 GCA_016801175.1 Esox masquinongy | reverse complement strand
TTTCTTGCAGTTTCCTAGTGAATAGAAAGTGTTTTATCTTACATTTCTTGCAGTTTCCTAGTGAATAGAAAGTGTTTTATCTTACATTTCTTGCAGTTTCCTAGTGAATAGAAAGTGTTTTATCTTACCTTTCTTGGCACGCCTTGCCAGCCGCTATACTCAGCAATGCCACTGTCCATTTTTGGCTACATTCCCTCTGGACATTGTTGTTTGCAGTTACTCACTGTGAGGTTGTGTTCTGTAGTCCATTGCTGTGTGGAGAAGAAGCTTTGTGACTTTCTCTGGTCAGTGCTGTTGCATTTTCTGCCTTGTCCTCGTTTGTGTGGGCTCTACCTCCTGTTGAATGATTCCCTTGGGGTGTGTTTGGTGTGTTTGGCTTTGAATGTGCTTCTGTTGTTCTGTTGTACACAACTCCATTTTAGTTTGTGCTATTTCTATACCCTCACTCATCTGAGTTTTTTTTTTTTCTGCCGTGTTTGTAGTCCATCACAAGCTCCGATGAAGGGCTCAACTTGTCACCTCCATCCGCTTCTGTAGCTCCAGGCAGGGGGGCACACTCACCCCCAGTACAGGCTTTCTACGTCTTGACACGGGTTTCTGTAGCTGTCACTCTGTTGAGCGATTTTTATAGCTGGCTCCAGTGGCTTCCTCAGGTGTGGGTCTGGAAGTTTCCCTCGAACGGACCCTCCTTCATCGATTACTGTAGATGTCCCCTCATGCCTTTTGGGGGGCTCTGTGTGATTGTAGCTCAATGAGGGTTTTGGTCAGTGGTGCTGAGGGCAAACCGTTTTATTTAACTAGCGCTTTTGTCTACTTTTCTTGCCCTTCAACAGTTTTGATTCTCCCTGTTGGTCCAGGGTGTCTGGTCAGAGCCAAAGGTAGGATAGTAGTGGCAGTGTGGGTAGAAAGACATAGTGAGACGCACTTCCCTTGTCTGTTGATGGTGGCATAGTCATTGTGTTTGGAGCCTGTCATTGTCATTGCATGTTTTTCAACCTAGGTTCAGATCTCCTCCTGATGGAGGCCCTCTGTAATTGTGCAGAGAGGTTTGGCAGGGCCAAGGAGAGGTATTGCAGGGCCCGCATCAATCTCTTTGTATCCTGTGGAAACATGCACTGCTGCTGTTTCTTCATGATACATGAAGCGTCTCTGCTCTGCGGACTCTTTATGCATTCCAGCCTATTGCTTTCTTCCATAGTCCACTTGGAGAGTCTGAGGAGAGTCCCTCCTTCTTGTGACTCCCTGCTGGCCCTAGCCACTGTGATTTCCAGAGTGTGTCTGTCTGCGCAACGGACCTCATTAGCATCTGCCAATCCAGCTGGACTTGCTGTCCAAAGCCTAAGGTTGAATCCTGCACCGACAACCCGGGGAGTTAAACTTCTGGATCTGGGGCCCCTGTGTGGGCTTCCCTCTTGGGCTACTGCCTGTTCTTGAGCAAGGCCCAGGTGCTTGTCTGATACACATTTTAAGTATGTAGTGGTCTGGGATTGGGAGGAATGCATCCAGCCCCTGAGTGGTTGTTACACAGGTGACACCTGGCCCAAGTTTGCGCTCCCGGTGGCCAGAACACCCGTACAAGTCCCTGTCCAGCAGTTGGCTGCCTTGGTTCCAAGACTGACACTGGAGATTCCAGCCCCTGAGTGGGCTTGTCTCTCAGACAGAGGCGTCCCCCTGAAAGTCATGGCGACTACTCAGGCCACTGAGGGTTTGTGGTGTCCCTCTATGCACATGTGTGGCAGGGTTTTGACATTTGGTGCTGGGACGAAAGTGTTCCTTCGCCTTATAGCTTGTTGGCCTCTACATACCTGTAAAGCCCTATCATGCATGATTGTATATTTTCACAGACATGTTATGATGCATATGTGTTCCCCATAGTAACACCTCCCTTAAGGAACAAAGGTTAAATATATAACCCTTACACAAACTATTAAACACATGAAGCTTTTGTTATTCGTTGTATTTGGGTTACTGTTGGCCATAACCAGAAAAATTACCAATGTAACATCAACTGTAAATCTCCACACTCAGTGTTGTAAAGTAAACGAAATAGATCAATGGCAAGCATTATCAATCAAACATGGACCTCCACAACTTTTGATTGATTTACAATTTGCTTGTTGTTTTATGTTGGTGGAAAATAATAATTTCCAGTTGAATGACCATAAATGATGAGTTTAGCAAGCACATTACACAGTAAATGGAAGGCCTGGGGCTGAAAACGCATTCACATCCCTTTGAACAAAGCTCATCACATTTCCCGGTATGCTGTTTGTGCGTTGGCCTTGAATGCAAGCGGTTTCCGAATTGCAGGACTGCCATAAATTCCAGCATTGAGAAGCACAGAGGTGCTGATTCTGTGATTATTTTCAAAGTTGTGCTTTTGAGCAACTATCCTTATTAGGTCCTTTATATTAATATATTTTTTGGGTTTTCCGCTAATTCTCCATCCCATTTATGTCTGTAGAGGGACTGTATACTAAAGAATAATGAAGATTATGCTGCTGAAATAAAATATAAATATGTAAGTTGGACTTATTGCACCCGTTCTTTCAGTATGTAAATATGACAGTCTCACAAATCCTAGCAGTCATACTGAATCCAGGTTATCCAGGTAGGTGAGACAAATACAGAAACAGTGGATATCCCTACTCTGGCTGAATCCCAACTGGAACTAAACATTTCTATGGGTAAGTGTGTCCAAACTTTTGACCGTTACTGTATATACATTTAAAATATTCTCATACATGTATAAATATCGGACATGACTCTTTAAACTGAATTTAGAGTAACAAGTCTTTTTTATTGACTGTATTGGCTGGTCACGCCCTGTGCTGTGCTGGTCGTTACATTTTGTATATTCTGCATGTTTCTGTTCTAGTTTCTTTGTTTCTATGTTCGGTTTGGAATCCTTGTGTTTATATGGTTACACCTGTTTCGTTCAGTCCTGTCACCTGTGGCTTGTTTGCCCCCTCGTTAAGTCCCTATTTAAGTTCCTCCTGCCTTAATGTTCCTGGTCTGTCATTGTTGCTTGTTTCGTGACGGTTGTGGCCCATGTCTTTGGATGTTTCCAGATTTGCCTGGAATAAATAACCCTTATTTGAGCACCTCTGCGCTTGTGTCCTGCAACCCTCCTATAAACATGCCACTGGTAGTGTATTTCTACAACATAGCTGCCGCAGCACTATGAAGGCCTGTTTATAACTGATGATTGGATGAAGGGTACAATAATTAATGTAGTTTTTTGATAATTGATTGTCATGATAGACCAAGATAACATGAAAACATTCTACAACCCTGTTTCCAAAAACATTGGGACGATGTGTAACATGTAAAGAAAAACAGAATGCAATGGTGTGCAAACCATTTGAACCCTACATTCAATAGAAAATAGTACAAAGACAACATATCAAATGTTGAAACTGAGAAATGTTATTGTTTATTGAAAAATATATGCCCACTTTGAATTTGATGCCAGCAAAAAACGTTTCAAAATAGTTAGGACAGGGGCAACAAAAGTCTGGAAAAGTTGTGTAATGCTAAAAAAACCTGGTGGAAAATCTCACAACTAATTAGGTTAATTGGCAACAGGTCAGTAACATGATTGGGTATAAAAAGAGCATCCCAGAGAGAATGACTGTGTGGGCAAATAGTGCAACAATTTAAGAATAATGTTTCTTAAAGTAAAATTGCAAAGAGTTTCATCATCTATGGTACATAATATCATTAAACAATTCAGAGAAATCTCTGTATGCAAGGGACAAGGCCAAAAATCAATATTGGATGGCCGTGATCTTCGGGCCCTCAGGTGGCACTGCATTAAAAACAGACACAAGTGGGTAGTGGACATCACTGCATGGGCTCAGGATCACTTCCGAAAACCATTGTCTGTGAACACAGTATGTTGCTGCATCCACAAATGCAAGTTAAATGTGGAAAACTAATCAAACAAATCAAAATTTGAAATAATTTTTGGTAATCATGGATGTCGGGTCCTCCAGACTAAAGAGGAGAGGGACCATCTGGCATCTTATCAGCGCACCGTTCAAAAGCCAGCATCCGTGATGGTATGGTGGTGTATTAATGCACATGGCATGGGTGACTTGCACATCTGTGAAGGCACCATTAGTGCTGAACAATAAATACAGGTTTTGGAGTAACATATGCTGCCATCCAGATGATATCTTTTTCAGGGAAGGCCTTGCTTATTTCAACAAGACAATGCCAAACCACATTCTGCACGTATTACAACAGCATGGCTCCGTAGCAAAAGAGTGCTAAACTGGCCTGCCTGCAGTCCAGATCTGTCACTAATGGAAAAATTTGGGGCAATAAGAAACTAAAAATATGACCAAGGAGACCCCAAACTTTTGAGCAGCTGAAATCCTATATCAAGCAAGAATGGAAATACCTTTCACTTTCAAAACAATTGGTACTACAGCAATTGGTATCCTCAGTTCCAAAACGCTTACAGAGTATCGTTAAAAGAAGAGATGATGCAACACATTGGTAAACATGCCCCTGTCCCAACGTTTTTGAAATGTGATCCTGGCTTCAAATTCAAAATGGGCATGTATTTTTCCAAAAACAATAACATTTCTCAGTTTCAACATTTGATATGTTGTCTTTGTATGATTTTCAATCAAATATAGGGATAAATTATTTGCATCACTGCATTCTATTTTTATTTACATTTACATGCAGCTTCCCAACGTTTTTGGAAATGGGGTTGTATAAATCACATACAAAAAGCTTTTGCTCTATTTAAAAATACTCAAGAACGATTGATTGATTTGTTCACCTTAATCGTTAATTTGAACAACCTGCATTGGAATGACTACAAGGGTTGGTAAAAAATCCAATTAACAAACTGCCTAAAGCATCTTAAGTTAGACATCCATTTAAGTCACCAGGGTGCAAGTCCAAGTATCATTGGATTTGTATAGAAAACTGATGTCATTTTTGAGAAGCATGAGATGGATTTATCCCTCATTTCATGCACATGGGAAATATGACAATGTGTGTGGTTCAAAGTAATGTGTGAGTGTTAGATAGATAAACACAGGGCCTCAAAAAAGGCTACATGAAAAATACATGTTTTTACATTTTTTCAAGAAATGTAATTTTCATAGATTTATGTTAAATATAAATCTATGATAACGTATTTGCTTTTAATCTCAATTTTTGGCCCTAAGGCCAACAATGTATCTACACAACATCATGTTCCTTAAATCAATCTAATCTAAATGTACGTATTTGCTGAACTTCTATTTTATGTTCATTCAACTAGAAATTATTACTTGGGTAAATAAAGCAATGGGATTAGTTACAAAATAATTGTATTTTGAGGCTACTAAAACACAATTAGACAATTTCAATGTAAAATGTATTTGTTCACTAAATTAAAGGCTTCAAATAAATAAAAGCAGACAAATAAAAAACCCGTATCAACCTATATTTGCAAAATTTTTAAAGCACTTGATCTGTCAGAAAGCAGATGATCTGTCATCCAGAGACAAACCAGCACTGACCCTGCCTAACTTCCACAGTAAACAAGCAGTGGGATGCAAGTTCAGCCTGCCTGTGATTAGAAGCAATGAATGTTGTTGCACTCCCTGAATTTGAACCAGGGTCTCCCATGTGACAGGCTGGGTCTTTAACCACTACACCACTAAACTATACATATGCCAAGTGTCGGTATAGCGTCTTGACATTAGATCATTTTGTCATGTATTAACATCACGCCAAGTTTGAATATTTAGCTAGACCCCATTAAGCACTGTGTTAAACTAACTGACATTTCTTATTAAGTTTACTTCCACCACAAATTGCATCTATGAACTGTATGTCTTTCGCCACTGGCAGTTATAGCAGCTTATTAGCCAGTAATAGGCCTACTAGTATCTACTTACTACTTGGAATAGTCGCAGGAATTGAGCTATTGCTAGCGAAACTGAAGATGAACTTTACACTGGAAAAGCTATTTCATTTCAAGGCACAACAACATTCATTTTTCTTTAATTCGTGAATGACATTGATACAGTAATTATCCATACAGGTGACGATAACTGACTTTTTCGTCTAGTGAAAACATGAGAGAATCATGGAAACCCCTCTTCTTTTAATGCACAAGGGATTGTGGTCTATATTACTCCAGAAAGCATCCACCAGAAATAGTTGCAATATAACCGTAAACAGTTTTAATTTAGGCTTACTATATCGTAGCTACTGAAGCTTGTAGCCAGCAAAGTCTAAATCTATCCTGGACAAAGCCTAATGACTACTTTGTTTGGTCAGCAGCAAGGATCAAACCCCAGTGCACTGTATGACAGTCCACATCTCTAACCAGTACACTATTTAACAACGGTCAGACAGTCTGGCGGGTAGTAAGAGTCAATCACTCTTCTGCAAAAATGTCCACATACTTTCAACAACAAAAAAGTTCAAATGAGGATATCATTTGGATGGGCCAACAAAAATAGCAAAGTGCACAGACCAATATCTATCTTTTCTTATTTGATGTTCATTCTCTACAAAAAAATCTGTTCTGTTAAGTGGTATTTTCATGGCCTATCAGGCAATTCCCCTGAAAGAGCCACCCAGAAAACGGCCATCACCTATTCTGTAGAGAAAGTCTTTTCCTCAAGTTATCCCAGAGAAAAAAATCAAAAATGAAACCTACCCAAATGTAATCAAGATGCCAAATGTAAATGAAAATTGTATTGGTCTTGAGTCAAAGTTCTATAAAGTTTTTTCATTTTTACATGCGCATGGGATAATCAAAATATGGCCACCATATATGACTGCGCTCCCAGTAATCAAAGAATCTAGGTGCGTCAGGCTTCTTTTTATCTTCTGTACTGGTCATGCCCCTTCTCATATTACTCACAACTTTGAACACAGAAAAGATACAAGGTCATTCTTTCTTTCAAGTTTCAAGGTTTATATGTCAAATGCACTGAACAACACTCGTTAACGTGTGCTCCACGTGGCACAGCGGCTCCCCTTCCTCTCCAGCACTCCACCTCACCGGCAGACTAACCACCCAGTCTGATCTCAGGGGCTACGCAGACTATTTTATGTAAATCTTTGACAGACGAATTCGTAAAATATATTACATTAGGGAAAGTAACGATAGAGTAATAATCCAGAAAAACAAACTGTAGTCCATATTTACACTCTACAGACAGATGCTCTACCCACTGCTCCAAACAGGAACTTGCTGTTAGAGGATGCGTGTAGTGGTGTTAACCTAACTGTAACATTAAAGTGCATGAATTACATTATTGTAGCGACCTTGGTAAGGCCATTACTCGTCCCCTGATATCCATAAACCCTGTGTGGAGCAGTGGGTAGGGCTCCTGCCTTCAGACCTGAATGTTGCCGTTTCGAAACATGGCTAGTGAGTTTTGTGCAAATCCGTAATGAATGATACATTTTCGTACTGTTCGTAAAATATGATATGTTTGTCTGGCGTTCGTATCATATTATACATTGTAAGAGCATTCGTAAGATATGTTATGTTTTAGCCAATTCATAATGTATTATACATTTTGGTAGCGCATTGTAATGTAACCTTACATAACGTAACATATCATATGAAATCGGGTGCCATGGATTTACGTAAAATAGTCTATGTTGTCCCCTGAGACCACGTTGCACCACCAGCAGGAGAGTGATGGCAGCAGCGCATCCCAAGGACGCACCTCTTTCCAATCACTGTTTAGTTGTGTTTATATTCTGTTGTTCACGCACTGCAGTTCACGGATTATTATTTGTCTGTCAGGACCGTGATGGTAAACTTCTATATAAAAGAAACAGTATTGATTGCTATCGTCCGTTTTGAATTCTTTTCCCTTTTTGCCTCACTTCTATGCACTCATTACACTCGCACCTTGACAACAGCGTCATCCTGCACAATGAAATTCTTGTGACATGGCACCCGACAACTATGTAGTAAGAGTTGAGAAAGAAGAATATATAAGCAAAAATATAGTCAGACAAAAAATAGTAATAAAATAAGGCAGCAATATACATAACACTGTACACTAGTAGCTGTTTGTTTTTTTTAAGAGTACTGTAAACTAGCAGCAATCTGGGTAGAATTATTGAACATTTAGATATGGCAAGTATAGCAGTAATACATAAGTGTAAACTAGCAGCAATTGGTAGTATTAAGTATTGAATATTATAGATACATATGAGTGTAATAAGCTTATGAATGGTGGCATAGCACACTACAACTATGTAATGAGAATTTAAGAAGAAAAATGTATATATAGCAAAAATATAGCAAGAAGATAAAGCAATAATATACATAATATAGTATTATGTTTAAAAAGAGTACTGTAAACTAACAGCAATATTTGTAGTAGTATTGAGTATTATAGATATGGTAAGTATGGCAGTAATATGCATATAAATGTAAACTAGCATACATTTTTGAAAGAGTAGGATGGGGAGTATGAACACTATGGTAGAAGTATCGAATATTATAGATATTGTGATGGCAATTCCATCGAATAGAATTCTTACTAAGGAAGGTAAGACAGAGATCAAAATGCAGTTTATTATATAATATTTGCAAATAGAGACGGAAAGACACTAACACAACATCAGTGAGAGTCTGTCTGAAGAACAGTTCAGAAAACCTCCTTTTTGAATAGGTTTCAGTTTCTCTCTACGCCCAAGGTTCACCCAAATGCATCAGAAAGGACATCAGAGCATCTGGAAAGTTATGTGATCAGTATGATCATGGATCAGTGCTGCTGGTTGAGGGGCCTGAGGGAAAAAATGTTTTTAGGTCTGAAAGTGTGTGATGCTACGGTAGTGTCTACCAGATTGCAGCAGCGTGAACAGACCATAGCCTGGGTGGCTGTAATCTTTGATGATGTTCCGTGCTTTCCTCAGGTATCGTGTGTTGGTTGATGCCTTGCACGGATGGGAGATGGCAGCCAATGATGCGCTCTGCAGACTTTACCACCCTCTGGAGGGACTTGAGGTCTGCAGTGGAGCAGCTGCCATACCAGGCAGTAATGCAGCCTGAGAGGATGCTTTCAATGGTTCACCTGTAGAAGTTGATGAGAGTTTTTACAGACAACACTGCTGAGTTTGCTTGTCTGGAACAAGTTAGGTTATCTTTGATGAACACACTGAGAAACTTTCAGAGATTCTCTCCACTGAAGCTCCATCGATGTGTATGGGGACAGGACCGACCCTCTGCCACTTCCTGAAGTCAACGATCAACTCTTTAGTCTTTCAGACGTTAAGAGAGGTTGTTGTCTTGGTACCATGTAGCCAGGTTCATTAGCTCCTCTCTGTAAGCGGTCTCATCGTTGTTGGAGATGAGACCCCGGATAGTAGTGTCATCCACAAATTTAAGGATGATTTTGGAGCTGTGTGAGCCTTAGGGGGCTCCAGTGCTCAGGGTCAGTTCAGAGGAGGTGAGATTGCCCATTCTCAGCACCTGGGGTCTGCCCGTCAGGAAGTCCAAGATCCATTGCAGAGGGAAGTGTTAAGTCCCAGGGTCCTGAACTTAGGAACAAGCTTGACGGGCACAATAGTGTTGAATGCAGAGCTATAGTCCACGAACAGCTTCACATATTTGTTAACTTTTCCCTGGTGGAAGTGGGTGGTGCGTATCGTCAGGGTGATGGCAATATGCAAATTGAAAGGGGTCTATGGTGTCAGGAAGGGTGGAGCAGATGTGAGTTGTGACCAGCCGCTCGAAGCTCTTCATGATGGTGGAGGTCATTGCTACAGGGTGGTAATCGTTCAGGCAGGTGATGGAAGGTTTCTTCGGTATAGGGACGATGGTGGTCTGTTTGAAGCAGGTGGAGACTGCAGACAGAGACAGGGAGAGTTTGAATATGGAGGTGAAAACCTCCATATTCAAACTCTCCCTGTCTCTGTCTGCAGTCTCCACCTGCTTCAAACAGACAGAGACAGGGAGAGTTTGAATATGGAGGTGAAAACCTCTGCTAGTTGGTCAGCGCACCCCCTGAAGACACGGCCTGGAATGCCATCTGGGCCTGGTGACTTCCGTGGGTTCACTTTTTTTAAAAACTCTCCTCACGTCATCCGTGGTTAGGGACAGAGTGTAGACGTCCTGGTCCTCAGCAAGCCTTCCAGAAGGAATGGTGTTGGTCCCCTCAAACCGTGCATAGAAGGTGTTGAGCTCGTCAGGAAGCGAGGCGGCGGGACGAGTATCATTGCTATTTCTCCCTTTGTATTCTGTGATGTGTCGCAGTCCTCACAACATGTGTCTGGGGTCAGAGCTATGGTAGTAAGACTCCAACTTACCCTGTATTCTCTTTTTCCATCCCTGCTAGCCTTCCGTCAGTCATATCTGGATCTCCTCAAAGCCTCCAGGTCCCCAGAGCTATAGACGGAGGACCGTGCTCTGAGCTTAGCATGGACATTACCATTTACCCAGGGCTTTTGGTTGGGGAAAGTCCGGACAGTGACCCTTGGGATGACATCGTCAATGTATTTGGAGATATATGCTGAGACAGAGTCTGTGTATTCATCAATGTTCCCATCGGCTGCATCACAGAACACCTGGCAATCCGTTGTTTCAAAGCTGTAGGGCAGTAATGGATCCCTCATTCCAGCATTGAACTGTCTGAGAAACCGTTTTTTCCTGTTTTAGGTGTTGTCTATAGGATGGGTGATTTGTGATCTGCCTTACCGAATGCAGGGCGGGGGAGGGGTTTGTAACCATTCCGTATTTGTCAATAACAATGATCAAGAGTCTGAACGCCCCAAGTAGGAAAGTTAATGTGTTGGCGGTATTTTGGTAGAACTTTCCTCATATTTGCTCTATTAAAATCACCAGCAACAATAGCAGCTGCCTCAGGGTGGGCATCCTCTAGTCCATTTATTACTCCATATAAGCCTTCCAGTGCGTGCGTACTATCCACCTGCGGGGGCATATAAACTGCTGTGATAGTAGCTGAGCTGAATTCCTGCAGAAGGCAGAAGTGCTGTATCTTTACAGACAGTAGCTCCAGGTCTGGTGAACAGTGTGTTGATAGCACTGCAACATCCATTCCCCAGTGAGAGTTAACCATAACGCAGACCCCTCCACCCTTACTTTTACCTGACTCTGACGTTCTGTCCTGCCGGTGGATAGAAAAGACAGCAGGGGTCACGCATGAGTCTGGCACCAAGGGATCCAACCATGATTCCACAAACGCTAGCAGACAACAGTTTGTAATGTCCATTTGAAAGTTAATCCGTGCTTGTACTTCATCCATTTTATTGTCCAGGGATTGAACATTTGTGAGTAGAATGGTCGGTAATGGCGGACTGCAGTATCTCGTCCAAGATCTGCATAGGACACCGGCACGTTTGCCCCTCTGCTTTCTCTTCCGTCGGCGTACTGGTAAACAGATCAGCGGCAGAACAAAAGAATTGCAGCAATCGCTCCATTGAGTAGTGTAAAAGTCTGTGTTCAATGATGAACGAATATCCAAAAGTGCTTGTCGATCATACTGTATGAGTGACAGTGCGGCATGAACAGAAATAAAAACAATAATAAGCAAAAAACTACGTAGTGAATGAGGAGCCATTGTCAGTGCGACCTTTCTCTGTGGTGCTCCGGAAATAAGATAAGAGCTCATTAACACATAAACAGAGGTCTGTAATCACTCAATTACCTTGGTCACAGCATACTAAATCAAACCACTATAAAAATGAATATAAACAAATAACTGCCAACTTAATACAAAATAATAATCAATGAAAACATCATATTTTGATTTTCAGTTTTAAATTTCTATCACATCTTTTTGGTCAAGCTCATAAGCTACATAAACAGCACTTCTATAATGATAATGTGTTGTTGCCAGGTTCTATGCACTAGCAATTCGAGACTGTGGATGTGGTAAGTACATTGGTGGACTTTTATCAGATTATTGGTTACTGTGGCCGTAGTTGGTCCAGTGGTCTATCTATGCTGCAGCATGGGTTTGATTCTGGCCAATTTTGTCAGTAAAAACTGTCTCCTCTATCTTGCCACACTTTCCTGTCAAATAAAGCATAAAAATGCCTGAAAAATATATTTTAACAGCAGTGTAAATAATTGACGCCGCGCAACACATCAATCCAATCAAAAGCCTTGATTGGCAGGCCTCCAAAAGGTGCTCAACTGATTACTGTCTTAATTGCAACATTGCGTGAGGATGGCTGGGAAATGCCAGATAAAAACCTGATTATTATGTTCATGTATTCTGGGTTTCTGGTAAACCATAAGCCTCTGTCAAAAACAAACAAAACCTTTTGCGAGGTAAATTGTTATTAGTGGAACGGGACTTCACACTAACTTTAAAGGAGTGGTATTTGAAGTCGGGGTCAGGTTGCAGGGGAAATGCAGTGTAGTTGCCATGCTTTTATTTTATTTTTTCATAAAATTTTAACATTCATTATACGTATGAGACAATACCATTTTATTGAGAAAGATCATTGGATTTGGCATATCTAAATTAAACATATTAATTAAAGACTAACTTTCACATAGTTATAATAGGCTGAAATAGATAGGCTAGACTGTTTACAGTGACCTCCACTAATATTGGAACACTTGAGCCAAATGGGCTGAGAAAATGATTTATTTCCTTTTGGTCTTTCATTCAAATTTGAAACAACTGTATGTGAAATAAATTAAATAAATATTTTTTCTTCAAAACGTGTGCCACAATTATTGGTATCCATAGAAATTCTCATGGCTAAAATCTAGCTATAGTATATTCCCATTCATATTTTATGTTTTCAGTTTCACATGAGCTACTAGGAACACTTAAGTGGAAGCCATGACTTCCTGTTTCATTGGGGTATAAATCAAGGGGAAACACAGGCAAAATTCCTAGGCTATCTAGGCTATCACTACGGGAAAGTCCAGAGAATACAGTAATGATGTGTGACAAAAAGTTGCTGGTCTGCACAAAACAGGAAACGGCTATAAAAAATACCTCAATGGTTGAAATTGCCCATTTCCGCTATCAGGGCAACAATTAAGAATTTTAAAGCACCTGGAGATGTTAACAATTGGCCTGGAAGAGGTGGTGAGTCTTTATTGACCCAACGAACAGTGAGGAGGACGATTTGAGTGGCTCCAAGAATCTCCAAGGATCACAGCTGGAGAAATGCAGAAGTAAGTTGTGTTAGTTGTAGTCTCCAGAACTACGATCAGATGCCACCTCCATAACCATTTATATTAATATTTTGACAGAAAGATCAAGAGGATAAACGATAAAGAATTTTATTTCACAGCCCATTTTGATCACCAAAGGTGCCAAGATTAGTAGAGGGCACAGTCCTTCTAGGGCGGGTTTTGCAGACATGGATTAAGCCTAGTCTAGGACTAAAGAAACAAGTTCAATAGAAAACTCCATTGAACTTGTTTTTTCAGTCCTAGACTAGGCTTTATCTGTGTCGGCGAAACCATCCTTTAAAGTTAGGAAAGCTGCTCAAGTTCAAAGTTCAAAAGGTTTATTTGTCATTTGCAATAACAAGTTATGGCAATGAAATGCTTGGTTTTCCTACTCCCTACAGTGCAGTTAAAAGTTAAAAAAGTAACGGTAATTATAATATAAAAATAAGAAGATAACACAAACTATC
Organism: Esox masquinongy; assembly: GCA_016801175.1. Taxonomy (NCBI): domain Eukaryota; kingdom Metazoa; phylum Chordata; class Actinopteri; order Esociformes; family Esocidae; genus Esox; species Esox masquinongy. The sequence goes on along the minus strand of JACXGI010012809.1, from coordinate 8,382 downwards.
AATAATAACACTATACAAAAAAACACACATCAACAATAATAACTATACAACTGTACAAACGTAGTGCAATGTAAAAGTGACAGGCGTGCATGATATGATTGACAGATGAGCATGATATAAAGTGACAGGTGTGCATGGGACTATGGATGGAAGGGAAGAGGGGTTCCTGAATTGAGCAGCCTTACAGCCTGAGGAAAGAAACTGTCCCGTACCCTGTTAGTTTTGGACGGAATACTCCTGTACCTTCTGCCTGACGGCAGCTTGGTAAACAGTCCATGGCATGGGTGGCTAGGATCTGTAATGATTTGTTTGCTCCTCCTCCTACACCTCTCTGTGTAGAGATCCTGCAGGGATGGCAGGTCAGACCTTGTGATGCGCTCTGCTGTTTTAATCACCCTCTGAAGTGCTTTGCGGCCGAGGGCGGTGCAGCTGCCATACCAGGCGGTGACGCAGCTGGACAGGATACTCTCGATAGTGCATCTGTAGAAGTTGGTGAGTATCCTGGAATCCATGCCAAATCTCCTTAATTGGCGTAGGAAGAAGAGACGTTTCCTGGCCTCCTTCACCAAGATGTTAGAGTGATGAGACCAGGTCAAGTCATCGCTAAAGTTGACACCAAGGAACCGGATGTTGTGAACTCTCTCTACTGCAGACCCATTGATGTGTATGGGGGCGTGGTCTCCCCGCCGCTGCTTCCTGTGATTAACAATCATCTCCTTCGTTTTGCTGATATTGAGCTGGAGGTTGTTTTCCTGACACCACGTAGTCAGTGACCTTACCTCGTCTCTATAGGCTGACTTGTTGTTGTCAGAGATCAAGCCTATGATGGTGGTGTCGTCAGCAAACTTAACGATGGTGTAGGAGATGTGAGTTGCCATGCAGTCGTGGGTGAAGAGAGAGTACAGGAGCGGGCTCAGCACACAGCCCTGGGGGGGAGCCAGTACTGAGAGACAGTAAGGAGGAGGTGGTGTTGCCCATCTGGGGTCTGCCCGTCAGGAAGTTCAGGATCCATCTGCACATAGAGGGGTCGAGACCCAGATCTCTGAGCTTCACCGCTAGCTTGTGGGGCACAATGGTGTTGAAGGCTGAGCTGTAGTCAATGAACAGTATTCTCACATATGTGTTCCTCTTGTCCAGATGAGAGAGTGCGGAGTGGAGGGCCAGAGCAATGGCATCCTCTGTAGATCTGTTATGTCTATAGGCAAACTGCAGCGGGTCAAGTGTTACAGGCATGAAGTCTGTGATTTGATTTTTAACTAGCCGCTCAAAGCACTTCATGATGATTGGTGTGAGTGCTACAGGGCGGTAGTCATTCATGCAGAGGACTTTTTGCTTTTTTGGCACAGGAACAATGATGGACTTTTTGAAGCAGGTGGGGACCACTGACTGACGTAGTGATAGGTTGAAGATATCAGTAAAGACATCAGCCAGTTAGTCTGCACAGACCTTGAGAACACGGCCTGAGATGATGTCTGGTCATTGCCTCCAGACGCCTCTCGGAACATTTCTCAGTCGTAAGTCGGCGTCCAATTCGTCCGTCCATCGTTGAATGGACCTCGTCACTGGCTTCTCTTTTAGCCTCTGTCTGTAAGCAGGGAGCAACAGTATCAACGCATGGTCTGGTTTGCCGAAAGCAGGATGGGGGAGGGCCTTATATCCATGGTGAAATGGAGAGTAGACATTGTCGAGAGTGTTTTTCCTGCGTGTCAGGAAGTTGATGTGTTTTTAAACTTCGGTAGGACTTTACTCGGATTGGCGCCATTAAAATCGCGCGCAACAATAAAGGCAGCTTCCGGGTGTAAACATTCAAGCCTATAGATAACTTGAAAAAGTTAGTCGAGCGCAACCCCAGCATTGGCTTGGGGGGGGGGGTACACAGCTGTTAAAATGACTGATGTAAACTCCCGGGGTAGATAGTAAGGGCGACATTTAATCATAAGATGCTCCAGATCAGGAGAGCATCCAGAAGAAATGCCGTCCGCGTCCCGACAGCAAAGATTGTTTACCATGAAGCAGACACCGCCCCCTCTGCTTTTACCGGACTCTGCTGTTCGATCCTGCCGATGAATGGATAGCCCTTTCGGAACAATGGCCGCATCTGGGATTGAGGGCCAGCACGTTACAGTTCTTAATGTCCCGCTGGAAAGCTAGCCTGCTCCTTAGTTCGTCCAGCTTGCTGTCTAGTGACTGGACGTTCGCTAAGAGAATACTTGGGTGAGGAGCACGGTTTCCCCGCAGCCGCAGTCGGACCAAAACTCCACCCCGCTTCCCACGCTTTCTCTGTCAGCGTCGATTTCCAGGTGCTTGCTCAGGTAAGCGCAATAAAGGGTATCCCAGGTTGTTTGTTGAACTTGATGTTCTGTATGAAAAAGACAATTCCAGTGCAGTTCTGATGTCCAGTAGTGATTGTCTGTCATATGTTAATAACGCGGTTGCAAATGCAGCAAAATTACACATTAGTAACAATAATAAAACAATAAATCCGCAAAGTTGGTTGGGAGCAGTAAAAACGGCAGCCATCCTCAACGGCGCCATTTTAACGGTGCCATTTCTACCACTCCTTAAGAGTGAAGACTACAGCTACCTTGACAATCATCACCCAATCTGTAAATAATATTGTCTATCAAAAGCTCTAGAATCACTGGTAAATATTCACACTATTGTGAATTAACATTTTGTTTTAAAATGAATAAATCCGGGATAAGGCCTGGGCACAGCACTTGTTTTTAGACTTATCAAAGACTTTTGACATAGCCAAAGTCGAGGTCATTAGGCCTAAGTGCTGACATCTGCTTTTGGTTTCAGGACCTAAGTGATAGAAATCAGGCTATTTTAATCAAAGGGGTAAAATATGAGTGCATAAAGTCTAATACAGTAATTGAGCATGTCTATCTCTTGATAATAGATAGGAAATAGTCCTGGTGACCATATGTTTGTTTTGGACTATGGGGATGTAATCTATATGCAAGCAACAGCTTCTACACTTATACCATTAAATGCTGTCTTTCAATCAGTCTTCAGTCTATATCTGGGGATAGCTATAGGACTCATCAGTGAATGAAAAGATGGGATGAGCCTCTATGTATGTAAGACGAGAGAAGCACTAGCTTTTTTTTTTTTTTTACAAGGCACTCCTGCAAAAACCCCCAGCATATATCATGGCCATTAAATTTAAAAAGTTAATTAATTATGGCACAGGGATTAGTTAGGAGTGGTTAGGCTTTAGTTACTTGATAGGCTAAGGATAGCCTCTGAATTGAGTAAAACTACTCTTTCTTTTCTTGCCCCACAGATATGGAATGAGTTGCAAAATGAGCTCACACCTGAATGCCATTTACCCATGAATGAATTCAAAGCCTTGCTGGAGGTTTCACTTGAGGGGAAATGTTAATATCTATTCTAATCGTGGGAAATGTATTTTTTTGAGCATATCTACATTTTTTATCCTGAGATCATCATGTGTAAATTATTGTGAATTGGCTGTTACTTTTATTAATAATGGCTTGTTGTTCCATGAGGGATGAAGGCTCATGATGAACAGATCTCAAAAACTGTTTTTTTACATTAAATTATGAAACCATTTCCACCATAACATCATAATTGTACAACTTCAAGAAATAGCATATTGCACAGAACAATGTGCAGATTTGAATAATGTGCAGAAGTCACACTTTCCTAGACAACAAAAAAAATTGATTTTATTCAGAAACACAGGAAGCTACTTCTACTCAATAAAAATGTGCATATTTTGTTGCCATAGTTAAAAAAAGATTACTGAACACCACATTTTGTAGTGACAGTTACCCTTGGGTGCCATAATACAAATATTAGCCATGCCCATCCATCATTCGCCACAGAGAATTCAAATGTTCAGTAGCCTACCTTTAATCCAATGTGTCGAACTTGATTTGTTTCATGAATAATATATATATTTTTTCTTAAGAAGAATATTTCAAAATTAGATATTTATTGATTTAGATTACATTGTGATAAAGAAATCGGCCAAGGACTACCACTAATGCAACCTGGCACTACACTGATGGGTCTGGCTTTATGTAACTGTCATCTGGCTCTGCATCAATTCTTGTGTTTGTCTCCCAAAAGATCAAAGCTTAAGCAATGGATTATATACTATCCTATGCTTTATCCTGGTTAAACTATAATCTATTACACTTTAGGATGAAAAATAGATCATCATCCTGTGAAGATGGGTAAAGTTCTGAACAAATACATCCCAGTGCACATCCCCCAAAATGAAGACACCAACTTTCAAATCCCTAGTAAAACTAGAATGGAGGCTACAGTAGACAGAAATACTCACATACGACTAGATTAAAAGAAAAGGATAGCAACCTCATGTATACATATTGTGTAGAAACTATTGTAAATATTTACATAAAAATGAAATTTAGAATGTATGCATAGAAAGTGTGATTTGTTAAACCATCGTATGCACATTCTTAGCCCCAGTGCTTGTGAATAAACATGGCTATTTGCATCCCTGTGGACTGTAAAAACACCCAGGGCTTCTATGATGCCATCAAAGCCCTATATGATCCCAGGAGATCCTTGACCGCTGGGCTGAACACTTTGATAGCCTCCTCAGTCATTCCAACCCCGCTGATCACCAAACCCTCAACAAATTCCCAGAACTACCACTAATCCCACAGCTCGACACCACAACAGTTTTCTGAAGTCTGTCAAGCAATCAGAGGATTGAAGAAAAACAAAAGTGCTGGACCTGATCCCAGCAGAGGTTTTCAAACACGGGGGGCACCGCCTCATATGCCACCTACAACTCTCAATACGCAGATCACTGTGCTGTCTTGGCACATAGCCCTCAGTCCATGCAACGAGGCCTAAACACAATCTTTGCCTTATATCAGTCCTTCGGCCTATTAATCAACATCCAAAAAACAGAAGTTATTGCTCAACTCCTAGCACAATCATCCCCCTCACCCTCTTTCCAAATCATTGGTGTCCCACTCAAAGTGGTGGACAGCTTCACCTGTCTTGGCTCCACATTGTCCTCTGACTGCTCCCTTGACAGTGAGGTAAACAACCACATAGGCAAAGCCTCCACAAACGTTGGGCGTCGTTGTGCAAGGGTCTTCAAAAAAAAAAACATAGATCAGAACCAAAGTTGCCATCTATAATGCAGTATGTCTCCACTCTGCTCTATGGGGCAGAGACATGGACTCTATACAAATGGTACATCACCATCTTGGAGGCCTTCCAAATGCGCTGCCTGTAAAAATGACTCGGACTGTCCTGGGAGGATCCAACTCCACACACAGAAAACCACTCCCTCACTAACTCCTCGGGCATGCAAGCACTGCTGGCCAAGCGTCATCTTCGCTGGATAGGGCGTGTAACCGCCTGCCCTGCCAAGTCCTCTATAGCCAACTAAGGGCTGCAAAATGCGCTGTTGGCGGACAGAAGTGGCGCTTTAAGGACTACAACAAAGACCTCCTGAAACACTGCGACATCAACCCTAACCTCCTTGAACCCTTGGCGCTTGACTGGATGGCCTGGCAGGTCTGCTGTGCCAGGGGGGCAGAACAACTTCACAACAACATCCAACAAAGGAGGACTGAGAAAAGGGCCGAACGACACCAGCGGGCGGCTGGCATTACCCTAACATCTGGTCTCCAATGCCCCACGTGCGGGCAAGTGTGTGGCTCACGCATCGGCCTCCACAGGCACATGAATTGGCACCAGCGACAACAGCACTCACACCTCCCCTTTCCACTCCCCGGAGCAAGCGTCACCATCGGATACGATGAACAACTAAGAGTATGAACATGGCTATTTGCATTTCTATACGACCCCTAAAAATCAAGGCAAAATATTCTGTTCTTAAAATTAGTATGTTCTGCAACAATCAGTGGGCCTCATGTTGCATGTAGCCTAAGAAAAACAGCCATCTTTATGTCAGTAAAACATTTCAGAGTTCCAACTTACACATTAACATGGTCAGAATACCTTAAATGGAGCTTTTAATATGATCAATGAGGAGTTACTCAACTCACCATGATGAATTGAAATTAGTTACTTACCCACTACTCCACACAGGGTTTGTGGAGTCCGGGGGATGAGTAATGGCCTTACCAATGTTGCTACAATATGTAATAAATGCATTTTAACCTTGCAGCTAGGTTAACGTTAGGTATCACTGCACTGGGGTTAAGGTTAGGGTCAAGCTTTGGGGTAAGGTTAGAAAATGAAAAAGGTTTGGTTAAGGATTGTTTAGGGTTAGGTAGCACTGGGGTTAAGGTTAGGGTTTGGGTTAGGTATCACAGCTATGGGGTTAAGGTTATGGTTAAGGTTTGGGTTAGGGTTAGAAAGAAAATCACTTGTAACATGTTGACGTTACGAAGACATATCATTCATTACGAATTTACACAAAATGCACGGTTATGATACCACTACTCACTGCCTCTATCAGGATGTTCCTATTTGGAGCAGTGGGTAGAACACCTTTTGATGGAGCGGAATGACCAGGGTTCAAAACACGGCCTCTCAATTTTTTTTTTCTGGATTATTTCTCTAACCTTACTTCACCTAATGTAATATATCTTACGAATTCATCTGTCAAAGATTTATGTTAAAGAGTCTACGTAGTACCCTGAGTCCAAGTTGCATTATGCATGAGAAACTATTTAAAACACCATTATCACCTTTACAGTGTTTTAAATATTTAATGAGAGAAAATATTACATTTCGCACTACACAGATCTCGAAACAACCTAATAGTGTTTTAATCTCTGTACCAGTACCGACTTCTGGCTCTGTATTTTGGAGGATGTCTTGTTTCAGAACTTCTCAGGATTTGTTTCAATATTCTAACAAAAGTACAAGTTTTCATTCATTTCAGGTGGGGCCTGATTAGTTAGCAATCATTTTTGTGTTTCAAAGCACTTTAATTCAACAGTGGTACAATGTAGTTACAATTGCCACCCTCTTGTTGTTACATCCACTGACAGACCGTAGAAAGCTGTAATGTGTCAGGTGTCCTGTCCTTCATGTAATTAGGGTTAACTGCCTTGCTCAAATAGACTGTAGAGTGATTACAACCAGGGTTTCAGACACTCGTCAGATACCCTAACCACTACGCCACCTTGATGCAATTGCAAAACGCATGGAATTGCAGGAATGAGCTAAAGAATTGGAAAAAAATCTCTGTGCCATGGCCAAAACTATCAAATTGCTGGAAAAAAGACAAGGAAACATGTCTGACAGGACCTTCTCAACCAGAAGGCTAACTTTGACTATTAAGGATTTAGAAGACCCATTTAATTACAATGTGTTCTACTGCTCAATTCTCTTCATTATACACTGAATGTAGTGTTAATTCGGCATACAAATTAGCTGTTACCTTTCACAGTCAGAGATTTTACTCAGTCGTCTCCACATTGACCTTACATATATATCCCAACCAGAAGCATTATATTAAAAACAACATCCACACTGAGCTAAAGGTTAGTGCTGCTGCTTTTAAAGAGCAAGTCACAAATCAGGTCGTCTACAAGAAATCCCACAATGACGCCTGCCAATCCATCAAAACGGGTGATTCTCATGAAACCAGCTGAAACTACACTAATGTTCAAAAGTTTGGGGTCACTTAGAAATATCCTTGTTTTCAAACGTCCATTAAAATAACTTCAAATTGATCAGAAATACAGTGTAGACATTATTTATGTTGTAAATGACTATTGTAGCTGGACACGGCTGATATTTAATGGAATATCTACATTGGTGTACAGAGGCCCATTATCAGCAACCATCAGTCCTGTGTTCCAATGGCATGTTGTGTTTGCTAATCCAAGTATATCATTTTAACATGCTTATTGATCATTTAAAAACCCTTTTGCGATTACGTTAGCACAGCTGAAAACTGTTGTGCTGATTTAAAAAGCAATAAAACTGGCCTTCTTTAGACTAGATGAGTATCTGAAGCATCAGCAATTGTGGGTTCAATTACAGGTTAAAAATAGCCAGAAACAAAAAAACTTTCTTCTGAAACCTTTCAGTCTATTTTTGTTCTGAGAAATGAAGGCTATTTCATGTGAGAAATTGAAACTGAAGATCTTGTACAACGTTGTGTACTACTCCCTTCACTGAACAGCACAAACTGGCTCTATCCAGAATAGAATACCTGCAAAACACCAGTCTCAATGTCAACAGTGACGAGGCGACTATGAGATGCTGGCCTTCTAGGCAGTTGCAAAGAAAAAGCCATACCTCAGACTGGCTGATGAAAAGAATAGATGGCCAAAAGAACACAGACACTGGACAGAGGAAGATTGGAATAAAAGGGCAGTATCCCAGAGTCGCCTCTTCTGTTGATATTGAGGCTGGTGTTTTGCGGGTACTTTTTAA
>JACXGI010012808.1:0-22001 GCA_016801175.1 Esox masquinongy | reverse complement strand
AAGAACTCGAGTCTGTAGCGCATACAACCCTCTCTCAAGATGACCACATCATTCACGCAGTAAGCCTTTATTTCATCCTGCATGACAAAGGGGTCTGCGGAAACAGTTGCGTACCATTGCAAAAACTCTTCTTTTTCTTTAGCCATCATGGTATTCACACCGTAGTAATGCGGTTCCGGATGGGGGCCAACATAGTTCTAATTCTCCTTGATGTTAAACTTGTAAGGAAAGTAGCCTTTTTTCGAATCCTTAAAACCCATAGCACATGGCAAGGCCGCCAGCTTCATCGGTAGGAAGCAATGACTATCAATGTATCTCTGATTGAATGTGCTGTCTGTAAAAATCATGAGCTTGCTACCATTAGCAATAAGTGTCGTGCCAATACCATTGTTAGCAAGGTACTGCATCAAGATGTAACCATCGAAACGTTTAGAGTTGTGTGCTATAAATGTGTAGTCATTATATTTCGGTTGCCTAAACTTTTGGAAAAAAGCAGCGACACAACCATCTCCAGCTGAACACCACATCTCGTTATCAAAGCTTATTGCGCACACAAAATTTGCAGTGTGTACACCATTCACAGGATTGGCAATTGTCTCAAAATCATAAAATATGTAGCGCTCACTAGGGTCCTCAGGCTTAGACGGTTTTATGAAACACTGATGGTTCGTTTCAACTGCCAGATCCACATTACAACTAGGACACGTGTTAGCCGTGCACTTGTGTGGTTTATAGTTGGTAATACTAACGTTGTAGTGACGGCCGCAATCAACACAGTATTTCTTCTGGTCACACCTGCTAACCCAACGACCCACACTTTTGTGTTGCTTCAAGCGTTTATGCTGTCTATAACAAAAGTCAGAATAACATATCCGCTTACAGTCTGGGCACTGCTTTGTGTTACGGGGTTGGGTATGACAATCTTCATAAAGACATACACTACAGCTATGTTTACAGCCATGATCACCACGGGTGTTAAAACCTGTATAACACCACTCACAAACATATGACACACCCAGAAAACCCTTCTGATTCACGATGCCATAGAAATGGTTATCGTGTAAGTACATAAAGACGGTTCTAGGGTGGGTGGCCTCGCTGTTTTGAAACTTGGTAAAGTGACCATCCCATGTTCGATGAAAGACAACAATTTTACACCCGGTCATTTCTTGAAACCGAACAATATCTGTGAATGCCACACAACCATCTAACGCTAAACCAGCTCCCGTATGTAACTCACGACCACTAACCAGGGCCTCAGCATATGTGTACTGTGGGTTCAACATACCCATCAAACAAACGGAAAAACATGTAGAATCATTATTCACAGCTACATATAAATGCCTTCTTTTTTTATTGATAATCTGCTCTATCAACAGTGTTTGAGCTTTACGTCGCGGGGCACCACCCTCACGGTTGTTGACAATTTGCACCACCAGCTCTAGTGATTCATCAATCATAATCTCAGCATTACTCTGCATAACACTTTCAAGTAAATTACCAAACGTGCGCTCATTATATTCATCCGCTCTCATGGTCACGTGTAGGGGGATATCAGAGATTCACCAATCAACTCAATCTGCAGACGATCACCAGGCCCGTGTACAAAGTCTGAAGCTCTAACAATCGAAGTATCCAAGCCTGCCATAATGATTGCATAGAATGTGCCAAAATCCCCAACTTCACCAGTATTTTGTAAATTTAACAACTGTCGTAACTGTCAAACACATTACGTTGTATAACTCAAACATCGCCATCATTCCAATGAGTTTGCATCAGAGATCTCGGAGGAGAGTAAACTAGATCGTGAAAAACGGGGGCTACTAAGCTCGTTTAACAATTCATGCATCTGAGGATTATTGTGTGCATCGCTGTGTAACAAAATATCGACCGGCTGATTAGAATTTTGGGGTGTGGTCTGTTGATTATGTGTAGATGTTGTTGGTTGTTCTGTGTCTGGTCTGTTGTTAGCATTATCTTTCGCCATTTCTCTAGCTTAACGTGTATAACAATCCACTTACAGGTTAAAATATTCTAACTTAAACATATATTTACATACATCACAATTTTGATGAGTTGACGGTAAAATACGTATTACCTTCAGCTTTCAAGCATGAAAGAAAACAATGAAACAAAAATCCCCTGACGCTGTGCAACCACAAGTTGGGGTGTCCGTAACTGAAGCCATTATGGTGATGTACTCTGTATCATCACCAGGGGTTCCTCAATCTGTTGTTAGGTAAATAGAGGTTCAGCTGTATGCATATTGACGTAATTGTTAATAACATTTTAGTACAAGACTAAAAATGTCTGTAAATAATTAGACTTACACAAAAAGTATCTGCTCAGGTTGTGTAAGATCACCACCGCCCAGTCCACCTGACACTGATGTTGGTCACTTGGTCTAAAATAAATACAAAGAGGGTTAACAAGCGTATGTGGGTAATTAAAGCTGATTAACAATAATGTAAAAAGTCTACTTACCAAGATTTGAAGGCCCAAAAATGTGTTTACCAAACACGGCAGGGTTTAATTCCGCTCAACCTAAACCAGAGATTTAAACAGACCATATGAAAGACAGATAAAACCGCATGGATTGCTCAATCGTAAAATTGATTTACACATTCTTAAAAAGTTCCAATTTGTCGTTTGTTAGCATTTGTAATTGCAACACAATTCAAATCAATTACTTCAAATAAAATAACTTGTACTTACAACGTAAACGGCATACTCCGCGCTTGAAACAACAGCTGACTTCTGTGGATGCAGCGGGGTTTAATAACGTCTTTACATCGCAGCCGGGGCGCCTCCAGCAGGTCACGCCTCTTAACTTTGTCATCGGTTACATGTCATCGTTCTTCAAGTTAGAACTATACCGGACACAATGATTAAAATTGTGTATAACGCTTAACTAGCTCGTTCAGATATTTGTTGACGTTTGACAAGCAAATATGTTGATACTTCATGTCCGGTAGAAATGCCGTTCTCCTTAGTTATCGCGGCTCAGCCGTGACATCACATCAATTTAATTTGATCTATTAAAGACAAACTCATCCGCTTACATATAAACGCTGGCTATTGTCACCATATCGCCATTAATCTCTTCAACATTTAACAAACACAAGACCATAATACAACAATCAAAAATCGTTTTTCACGAGTTGGTCATTACGAGAATGCAGCACATCTTACCCGGAAGTCACAGCTTCCGCCCACACTAACACAGACCAGTATTCTCAAACTCGCAAATACTACAGTTTTTTAACCAACGTTGCCTGTTAAACATTTCTACCAATGTGAAGAAAACAATCTCGCGTTGATCCCCGTTGTACAATTTCATAAGACGCCTTTACAAATGTTTTGATTACCTGTAATAACATATCTTTAACTGTCAGCGATTCACCGTTGTTCATGCAAATTTATACGCTACCTTCCGGGTAACTTTGTAACGTTTTGCCATATAATGCAACTTACAAGTTAATGCTGACTTAAAAAAACAATTTTTATTTCAAAAATCACCATTGCTCATACACACACATGTACCAGAATCATTGTTTTTATTTTTAACTATATTTTAAACCCAAACCATGACTGAATCAACCTAGTCATAATGTGTTGTCGGTCTAGGCATTGCTTGTTCCTTCGAAATAATAGCATTGCTTGTGCGATGTTTACTGTAGTTCTGTGTTGGACTACAACTTTGTGTGAAAACACGGGTTGATTTCCAGCCTGCATATACTACAATTTGTACTAGTGGTTACTACGGGCAGATCTGATCGTAAGGCCCATCTCTTGTTAAAATAAAAAATGGGCAGAAACACTCCAAATCGTAAGTCCCGAACCCTTCTTTATATCTTACAAGTTTCCCACACATGATTCCATGCTTGTGGAAAAACACCATGCTACGTCCCCATTGTAAACATGGAAGTTTATACCGGTTGTATGGCATCTGTTGCACCAATTGTCGGAACATAAAATACCGGGGGGTTATAGCATTGCTGGACCCTGGCACCCTTTTGTTGAACACCAAACATCTTGCCGCTGACACAACACTTATTTATTGCCTGGGAATTTAACATTCCGGAACCATAAGACCCAAAACATCAAACATAGCGCACCTGTTATAACACTCATCCAGGGTGCTTATCAGTTGTTGTGAAACATCAAACATAGCGCACCTGTTATAACACTCGTCCGGGGTGCTTATCAGTTGTTGTGAAACATCAAACATGAACACATCATTGCAATCATAAATCACAAAGTCACCGGACATGCATACGTCATTGCGGAAATCCCGCCCTAACGCACGTCATACAGGAAGTCCATACGTTACACCGGAAGTCCTGCCCAGCAAACCGGATGTCCCGCCCACCTGGCACATCAATCTGGAAGCTCTGCCCCCTAGGGTCATAAATCACCATTCTGACACAATATACCCTACATTTACTACTATCGTGGCCAAAAGAATTCACGGTAACAATATTTTTGCGGTATCTATAGAAAATTTGAAGAAAAAAAATGCTCTCAGTCTAATTCATCTTCAACTTAGTTTGTGTTAGTTTTTGTTTTTTTTCTCTTTTTTGGCAAATTAATTACACTCAAAATATGAGTGTATGGAGGTGGAGAGAGTCTGTACCCATAACTGTACAAATAAAAAAATAAAAGCATACAAAAAGAAAAATTACACTTAATGGATAGTGAAAAAACAACGAGATGAACTAATAAACAAAAGGTCCACAAGGCCTAACACCGAGAGGAGTTTTTGGAAAAATTCTAAACATTTTCACCTAGTGAATAGGCTACGAAAACGCGTTAATTCAAACGCTAGTGTGTAGGTCCAGACTAGTAGTTTAAGCACATGAAAATGCAACGTCCTTTTTTCCATGTGAATAGGCTAAAAAAATGGCGTGTCTTTGCGGATCTCTCATGTGGGTTCTAGTGGGGCTAATGAGTTGATTTCAACGCCAGTGCATAGGTCCAGTCTCTTTGTTTAAGCACATGCATTGTTTGTCTATAGGTGACATAAGGTATCGAAAAACCGAGAGGGGTTTTTGGAAAAATACAACTTCAGTTTCACCTGGTGAATACGATATTATCATATGTGTACAATTAATATGATATCAATATTTCATTTTTTAAATGTCACGGTTATTGTCAATACTGGTATGTCGCGTTATCCCTAATTGCTACATATATCTAGTATATAAGGCACTGTCTTAAAGGGATAGTTGTTCCTGAAGGCATTTTGTAAAAAAATCCATTATTCAGCTGTCCCAGTCTGTAATTAGCATTGTTAGCATCATCCAAATTCATGAATGGTAACTGTGCATACCACTGTACCAAAGCTGCATTGCAAATGGAAAACAACTCCAAAACACTTCAAACTACATTCGGTAATCTGTCGTGCTAGCATCGATGTTTTAAACTATATTCTGACAAAACAACCAGCAGCACTGGAAAGTCAAACTGGCACCAGCGGAAAGTCAAACTGGCACCAGTGAACAATTTCCTATAACCATCATACACATATTCTGTTCTTTGGCAGTGATGTCATTGAGGTTAACCTCAACAAGCTATGTGAAGAGCTTGCTTCGCCTAGCTGGCCCATTTTCATCGGTGGACTTCAGAATAATATTTGTAATTGTGGAAAATGCTGTGGTCATAAGAAAGGTACAAGGGATGTGGGAGAGGGGACTTGAGGTTTCACTCATTGCCATATCTGTAAGGTCTGTTTACAAATCCTCTCAACCACATCACCAGGGCGACATATAGCCTCCAGATCCCAAGATCCTCCAGATCCCAATCATAACGAACGCAGCACTCCTCCCAGCCCCCATAACCGAAATACTAAGCCCATTCAAGAGTTTGTCAAAGCTTTCTAACGTTCTTGTTTACAATTTAGCTTATGGTCTGTACCGTCGCCTTTGACATACACACCTTGAATTTTGCCTTCAGCCTGCTCCTTTTCTGCTTCTGCCATTCTTCATATTGCCCATCCTACTCTTTTAAAATTGCTGCTAGTTAACATTGTTATGTATATTATTGCTATACTTGCTATATCTATAATATTCAATACTTCTACCCATATTGTTCATATTCCTCATCCTATTCTTTTAAAAATTGCTGCTAGTTTATACTGTTATGTGCATTATTGCTCTATTTTTTGCTTTTTTTGCTTTATATATTTATTAATTCTTACTACGTAGATTTCGTGTGCCGTGTCAGAAGACTGTCATTGTGCAGGATGACACTGTGTTGTTTGGTGCATTTAATAAATAAACTTTGAACTTTTGTATTTACTTTGTTTGTATCAACATCTGCCTGTTTACATCTGACCACGCTGTTTGCCTGCTCTTGGGGTTTGGTTTGAAAATAAATTCTACCTGCTCTGCAATTAGGACAATACCTCTACCTCTCCTGAGTCGTATTGTGTGAGAATCAATGGAGCAACTTCGCTAACGAGACATACGAATATGCGAGAAACATTTTACTGCAGAGGATCGTGACACACGTTTACTTAGAATAGGACTAAAGACGAATGCAATTCCATCAAGACACCCAGTTCAACCTGTGGAGACAAGACAGATTGTAAGTAATAATTTCGATTGCTATGTTATAATACACAAAGTACACACAGCCTCCAGATATTCTGGGCAAGGGTTGGGGATTAACAGGTTCACCATCGCCCCCCTTTTCCTAGCTTCTATTCGGTAAATTCATCCTCTATGTGTTCTGGTTAGAACAAGTAAGGCTCTATCCCCCGAAGTGTTCTTCCGGGTCGAATTCAGAGTCAGACAACATATATGTCTTTTCCTTTCTCTCTCAAGCAAGTAAAGTTTGACTGTACGAGGTGAATATCAAAGACGAAATAGGTAACTTGCTTTCTAGCTAGCGAATAATAACTTTTGTTTGCTGTGATGTATACAGTTACTCTTCCCGAAAGTACACATGGATTGATACAATTGTGAACAAAACTGAGCGGTAAATACAGGAAGTACCTGTTTATTTGAAATGAGAATTATATAGCAAAAATTCCAACTTTATTTTGAGGAATACAACATCATCATGTTCTTTGAGGTAAACAACATCTTTAGTCTTAGTTTGGAGTGTTTTAGAGTAGTGCAATGTAGATTTGCGATAGTGGTACACACCGTTTCCATTCATGTATTTGTACGATGCTAATAACGCTAATTACTGACTGAGACAGAGCTGAATAATGGATTGTTTTAAAAAATGCTATGTGCCTTAAGGAACAACTCAGAGTAAGTGGACTGTTACCCAAATATGATTTTTGGACGAACTATCCCTTTAACTTGCAAAGGAATTTTGAATATTTAAGATTGTGGCAAGCTTTCCTCATAGGAATCTGTCCCTTGTCCATCTGCTTTTACTACACTTCTCTTCCTTCCAGGGAGTCATGTGGGCCAATGCATATGAGGGCAAGCTCACGCTCTCTTTACTTAGCTTTGCAGACCC
Source organism: Esox masquinongy (assembly GCA_016801175.1). Taxonomy (NCBI): domain Eukaryota; kingdom Metazoa; phylum Chordata; class Actinopteri; order Esociformes; family Esocidae; genus Esox; species Esox masquinongy. The sequence continues at coordinate 14,525 of JACXGI010012808.1, read as the reverse complement.
CCAAATCGCCTATGGGAGTCCCTAGTATGTAATGAGATAAGTAAATCTCTGCTGACAATACCTCTCCAGGGCTAGCCAGTTTTCACAGTGCTTAGAACCCACTCCTCAGCTAGCGGTACATCAAAGCTCAAACCTAGACTGTGGTGGTCTGCTTGGTGCTTTGAAAGAGTGCCTTAGACCTCTGCAGCATGGTAGGCCTGAAAAATATCTAATACTAACTTCTACTTTTAGAAATGTTCCTCGTCCATTAAGGGCCAACGACAGATTCTGCATTGTGACCACACAGTAATGCATTCCAACTTGTGACTCTGTCCACTCTCAGATTACTGTGCCAGTAAGTTTGCAGCTGTGGGCTTTGCTGAGTCTGTGGCGCTGGAGCTGCTAGCAACAAAGAAATACGGAGTGAAGACAACCATTGTGTGTCCCTTCTTCATCAACACTGGGATGTTTGATGGCACTAACACCAAGTGGGTTCTGTGTTCCACCTGACACACACACACACACACACACACACACACACACACACACACACACACACACACACGTTGTGCAGCTACAGGCTACGTTCAGCAGAAGAACTATAGACATAAGTAGACATAAAGTAGAAAATGTGTGTGCCACAGTAGATACACAATGTAGACCAGGGATTTTGAATGGTAGTATACCTAGAGTTGTCAATGGCTGTCAGTCATTCACATGAGCAGACAATCTCTCCTTACTAGTTCTGGGTGACCACGATAGATGCCATGGAGCCAGCCTTACAGGGATTGCCTAAGGCCATGTCCTTAGATGTCAGTTGAGATTGTGGACAACTGAGTGATTTGTGTGTGTTCATGATGTCAGGATGAGTTACAATGCCAGCTCTTTAGCTCTTAGGGCCCTCTGATGCTTTCACTATTATTTCTCCTCCTTGGTTCAGCTCTTTACTCAACAAAGAACAAGATGAAGCATACCACAACTTGTTATTCACACACACAAAGACAACATTTCTGAACAACATTTCTGAACTTAATCAGGATTCAGTGAGATTTGAATGTGATGTTCGGATATTAAAAGTCATGTTTTTATCCAGTAGCTACAGTGAATTTTAACAATGTCTCTGTTCCCTTGCAAAAAAAGCCCTTGTACTCCAAAGAGATCTGTTCTCCAAGGTGTATCTTTTAAAGAAGTGGAATGAAGACAAAAACGAATTACAAGTGCAATGGTGTTCTAGCATTAATTGATTTGTAAAAAGGGGTTAAACAATCATTTTTTGAAAGTGTCAGTGCATGCAATGCATTTTTAGATGTAGATTCACTCTAGAAGACCAGCACATTGCTTTGAACTGCTGATCTGTTAATATTTGATTGGGTGTTTCTTGTAGATGGCCCTTGCTTATGCCCATCCTGGAACCTGACTATGTGGCCAAAAAGATCATTCATGCTATCCAAACTGACCAAGTCTATCTTTATATGCCTCGAAGCCTCTACCTCATCATCGCCCTAAAAAAGTAAGTACTGTACCAAATACTATGGATTCAATCCAAAATTGACCCCCAGGCTGTAGTCTTCTTCACAATCCCAGTCGTAACTTAGATATCGATGTAATCAAACCGGTTTTGCATATATGTATGCAGTATCGTTGTTTACACAACCACAGAGCATTTCTAAAAATGGAAACAACTACCTGTAAAGGTACCTGCAACTATTAGAACTTGACTACCGGGTAAAACAGTTGCTTTGTATGCTCAGCACACCCTTATGGTGTTATGGTGAAACACAATTTTCTTATTAGAAAAAGTGTACAGGACAGGATTCCCTACAGGTGCTGGGACAAAAGCATGCGGGTGGTTGACTCAACTTGTGTCTAAAATATTTGGATGTCACACATTATCTAATCAGCAATTTGTGTCTATTTTCCGAAAACCTGTGAAAATATGTTGTATATGCTACTTTAAATAATCCAATATAAGCATGTATAGCTCTCATTTCTTTTTCTGAGAAATGACAGCTATTCCATGCAAGAAATTGCAAAGAAACTGAAGATCTCATACAACGCTGTGTATTACGTCCTCCACAGAACAGCACAAACTGGCTTTCCTACAATGCTGTATACGAGAGCCACTATTTAACAAACCGTAATCTAAATAGTTGACTCATCAAAGTAGCCACCTTTTGCAGACATAACAGCCAAACACACTCGCGGCAGTCTTTCTACAATGGAAATCAAATGTTATTTGGGATATTCTTCCTGACACTGTTGCAGAAGTTCCCACAAACATATTGAACTTGTAGGCTGCTTTGCTTTCACCCTTCTGCCCTATTCATCCATAACCAGCTTGATGGGTTTGAATTCTCGAGACTGTGCTGGCCATTCCATGATTTGAAGCCTAGTCAGAGTTTCCTCCAGTTGCAAGTGCCTTTTCATGGGGTAGGAAACTGTACTCACTGACACCATGGCTTTCTTTGAAATGTCTCTAAAGGAAAGACCTACACTTTTAAGAGTTATAATGATCTGTTTGTCTTCCTTCCTAATTCCCCTTTTCTCACTAAGTTGCAATATACTACTTCCTGCGGACAATACTGTCCAAATAATAATTAAGAGGGTTTAGTAACACAGTCTGTTCCATAGCTGCTTTTATAAAGACAAAACACTTATAAGTAATCAAAATAAGTTGGGACACCTGTAGGAACTGTTAGCATCAACTGTAAAGGCTTAAATGGATAGTTTGTCCAAACTCATATTTTTCTCAAAGTTCACTTACAAAGAGATATTCCAGAAGGCACATAGTCATTTTTTCAAACAATCTATTATTCAGCTCTGTCCAATCTGTAATTAGCGTTATTAGCATCATCCAAATTCATGAATGGAAACGGTTCGTATCGCTATTGCAAAGTTGCATTGCAAGTGGAAAACTACTCCAAAACACTTCAAGCTACATTCAGTAGTCTGTCGCGGTAGCATAGATTTTTTCAAACTGTGTACTGACAAAACAGCCGGTGGAATTGACTGAATTCAAACTGGCACTAGCGAACTATTTCCAATAGCCACCATACACAGCTTCTGTTCATCGGCATTGATGTCAGGTGAGAGTAAACTTGAACCACCACAAGCTATGTGAAGATAGGTTGCTTCACCTAGCATTTTAAAATTGCTGCTAGTTTACAATTATGTATGTTATTGCTATATGTGTTGCTATACTTTTGCTTTATATGTTTCTTAATTCTTACTACATAGATGTTGTGTGCATATTCATAAGAATGTAATTGTGCAGGATGACGCTGTGTTATTCGGTGCATTTGATGAATAAACTTTAAACTTCAAAGTTTACTCATCTTTGAATTTCCTTTTGAATTACCTTTGTATCGATATCGACTTTTGCCTGCTTGTGGATCTTGAGTTAATTCAATTCTACCCACTCTGCAATTGGGACAATACCTCTGCCTCTCCCTAGTCGTATTGTGGGAGAATCAATGGAGCAACTTTGCCAACGAGACAATTTTTGCAAGAAATATTTTAATACATAGGATCGTGACCCATGTTCACTTAGAAGAGGACTAAAGGCAAATGCACTTCCATCAAGTTACCCAGTTCAACCTGTGGAGACCAGACAGATTGTAAGTAATACTTCCGATTGCTATGTTATAATGCACAAAGTACAAATTGCCTCTGGATATTCTGGGCAAGGGTTTGGGATTAACGGGTTCACCATCACCCCCCTTAAGCTGCTGTCCAAGGTTCTATTCAGTCAATTCATCATCTGTGTATTATGGTTAGAACAAGTAAGGCTCTATTCCCTGAAAAATGTTCTTCCTGCTCATACTCAGAGTGAGGCATAATATATATGTATTTCCTTTCTCTCTCAAACAAATAAAGTTAGACTGTCCAAGGTGAATATCAGAGATGAAATAGGTAACTTGCTTTCTAGCTAGCAAATACTAACTTTCGTTTATTGTGTATACACTTACTGTTCCCGAACAAATGTGTGGATTGATACAATTGTGGACAAAACTGACTGGTTAACACAGGAAGTACCCACTTGTTTGAAATGAGAATTATATCACGAAAATTAAAACTGTATTTTGAGGAATACAACATCATCATGTTCTTTGAGGTAAACAACACCACTTGTCTTAGTTTGGAGTGTTTTAGAGTAGTTTTCTGCTTGCACTGCAGCTTTGCGATGGTGGTACGTACGGTTTCCATTCGTGAATTTGTACAATGCAAATAATAATGCTAATTACTGACTCAGACAGACCTGGATAATGGATTGTTTTAAATGTTTCTATGTGCGTGAAAGACAAGGTAAGGGGACTGTCACCGAAATCTGATTTTTGGATGAACTATCCCTTTAATTTACTTCCATTGCTGCTGAACAGCTGTGCATTGTTAACCCATTACTTGTTCCCTGAGCAAGGCCTTTTTTTACTCTTAAATGTACATTACTTTTCAGTGACCTTTTTTTTTTTTACCTCTGGCAGTTTACCGCTTATCTTTGTACCATTTCAGGTTATTCACTGGACTTGAACTGCTTACATTTCAATAAAAACCGGAAAAATCTTGGTGTTCTAAAACATTTCACCGATAATGTTTATATCATACTACTGGACTTACATTTTCTGGATGTTCTCGCTTTATTGGATATAGACAGAGGAGAATGATAGAAAATAGTTTTTGTTGAAAGATCAGTGGACCAGATTCTAACCCATACAACGGTACATGTGCACCAGAGGCGGTGTCCTAGACTGCTGGAACACCCTAGGCAACATCTTTTTGTATTTATTAATGCATAACTGTGCATAGATATGACCTGCCAAACCCAACACTGTCTTCTGGTTCAAACCATTTTAATCAGCAGTGACACAGAATACACACTTAACAAAACCTTTGATCTCCAACATTTGGACAGCCTTATGGATTGTCAACATACAGCCTTTGGCCAAGATAACGGCCAACAAACACTGGATCTCCAATGAAGGTTGTGGGTCTTCCTGCAGGACAAGGACATTAAATACTTATAAATAAGAAATAGACATAAACAGATGTTGGACTGTTATAAAAAAGTGGCTAGATCTGAATCACACAGTGAAATTTAAAACAGCAGTTGGTGGAGGGCACCACACAAACATTAAGAAATTAGTGCAATCCTCTTGTAAAAAGTGGGCCAATTTGACTGTCAAAATTTGCAGAAACCTCACCGATGGCAACAACAAGCATGTTTGCATTTATTTGGGTCAAAGACTATAACAGTCTAGTATAGCTATGTGGTCTCTATAACTGACTTTGGCACAGTTTGCACTTCCACAGAGATACAATAAATGGTTAGCTAGGGGTTATGGGAAAGATATGCTGCTTTAAAAGTTGATCATCTGCTCTACATAGTTCTGAGACAAAAAGCCTTGAAAGATTCACACTTGCCAGAGAGCTGATCTTTGTTTACGCCCATTCAGCGTAGTTCACACCCTCTTAGAACTTAAACCCACCCAGCTATTTAAGTATTCAAATGGGGACACTGACCTTGTGCTAAACTGGTCTGGTTAGTCTCTAATAAACACATACTATAACAAACCAAATGGAATGAAATTAAAGTTTTTTTCACATGCACTTGAAACATCAGGTATAAACAGTACAGTGAAAGGTAAAGTAGCTTAGCAGCAGGATTCATAATAAATAGCAGCAATGTAAGTGCAGATAGTTTGAGTGCAGGTGGACAGCCACTGTGCTGTTTAGCAGTCTTACTTTACTGATGGACTGGGTTGTCCACATCACTTTTTTTGTCTACTCATAATAGCTGGTCATAGTCACACACACACCTCGATGAATGGTCAATCAGGTAGCTAATTACCGAAATAAGTGACTTGCACACATTTGTGAAGACAATGGAAATATAACAATTAGCTCGGCATAATCACCCCTCCTCTGAAACACACCTAGCTATCTGCATTGATGGTTCAGCTAGAAAGCCAACATACAAGAAATGTTACACTACTATTTACTAAAGTATAGCTACCCCATCAGGCAAAGCTAGCTACCCAACGAACAAGCTAGACACCAGGAAATGTTAGCTAGCTGGTAAGTTAACGTTGTTACCTAGCTAGCTAACGTTAACAGTAACGTCAGTAGCTATAGCTAGATAACTAGCAATGCAAATGACTTTCACAACTTTCTGAAAATGAATTCTGTAGCTAGTTAGCAAATGTTAGACTTATCCCTATACATGTAGGAATGTTTCGCAGCAGACGGAATAATCCTCTGATTACATATGAAGTCCTTATTCGTTTACGTTTGGTCTGTTGACTTCCATTGTCTCTGTCATGGTTACAAACATGGTTGCCCTTTGTTTGTAAAAGTAATACATGGACAGTTGTTTTATACAAGACCAGCCAGCGTTTTCTTTTCGGCCATCTCCGCATTTGCAATGCCTGTATAATTTCCTTCTCATATCATTCCATTGATTCCATCACACGGTCAACATCTGTGACAACACTGTACATCTCGTTCTCTGACAACGTTTTGAACAGCATCCAAGTCTGGGGTTTCCTCATCGTTGTCCGATTCGTCTTCCGAGTCTGAGAGAGTAATGGCATCATTGTCCTCCAGAAAGTATTGTCTCACAACTTGTTCCTACTCAGATTGGTTAACAACGACAGCTAAATTCAGGGAAGTGATTAAGAGCTCTAGCAACGCGTTCGCACTTGTCCAAGTTTGAAATTCCCAGGATCGCAATGACACTGACCAAGTAGTCGCGTTCTAAGCCGGTGACTTGATAGACCAATCAGAACACAGTATGTCAGCATGTCCAGCCCCTTCATTATGTCAGCCAATACAGGAAGTCGTGTATTTTCCGCTGGTTAAACAAGGGTTTAAGTTTTACATTTTATTCGTATTTACACTCCGCATACTAGTTAGTTATTAAGTCACATTCAAGTTCACAACTTCAAGAAGGCATTTCTTCAAAAAACACAAAATGTCCCAGAACACGTTTTTCATCTTACAAACGGCTCTCCTGAAAAGTAGTGACATGCGACTTTCGCCCAATTACGCACAGAATAGATGCTAAGATGTGTTTATATAGATAATTTAAAGATGTTTGCTATCTGTTGTGCCACAAACAGGCAGAATAAAAAAAAAGAAAAAGAAATGTCATCCGAACGTACGTAAATGCCTGGAGTTAGATATTAGAAATAGAAATTGTAACCCCATGTGTACAATAGGTGAGTTATAAGAACATTGTGCTTCATTCAAAACGAATCTACCTCTTCTTCAATTTATATCACACAGATAAAGTGCCCTCCGTTAACATGAGGACCAAAGAGCTGTTCAATGAAAGTAAAAGAAGCCATTATGAGGCTGAAAATCAAAAGAAAAAGTTATTGGAACATTGCCAAAACTTTAGGATTACCAAAACCTAAAGTTTGAAATATCATTGAAAGAAAACCTTGGTACTGTAGCTCTGCAATCACAAATGGCCTGGTTCCTCTACAGTGGATGACCAAAGAATGCTTACTATCATAATGTGAAAAAAACAACAGCCAATAGATCAGCAACAATCTCCAGGAGTTAGGTTTAAAAGACTACCATCTACAGAAGACATACCCGTGGTGAACTACAGCGGCCACACTGCAAGGTGAAAACTTCCAGTTTGTCCTGGATTTTTAGGAAATGTAGTGAAAAGATGAGACAAAACGTTTTAAAATGATGGCAAAAGGAATGTGGGAAAAAATACATTTTCTCAGCATACCACTTAATCTGTGAAATAATTATGATGAAAGAGGTGTTAGAGTTGGCCTGTCGCTAGGCCTGGGGAATACCTATAGAATGTTTGGTGCAAAGGGGTGAGAAAAACGTTTTTTTCAGTAACGTCTCAAAACACATTAAATTCATTGCTTGGGCTAACACCTCAAAACACTTTAATCCAATCGAATGTATTGATTGGGTGGGGCTTCTACAGGTGCTCACGAGAATAATGCCTCCAGTGCCACAGTAGCTAGCTAAGTGAAGATATCAGCAAAATGGAACTGGAACTGGTTCACTTCACTGATGATGTAACTGCTGAATAAATTTTGAAGTGTAAAGAAACCTTTCCTTGCTCAAATTTAAGAAGATACTTACAAAGTCCTTGGAAAGCAAGACAACATCATACATACTGCCACAGCAAGTTGTTTGAGGGACAAAAAGTGGAAAGTTAATGACTGGCCAAGTCAATTTCAGCTGTAAAATCCAAATGAACATGCCTTTTATTTGCTAAAGATGAGACTTAAGGTAAAAATACCACAAAACAAACATCATCTGAAGATGACTACAGTACAAGCAGAGCAACACTAAGGTCACAGATTTCTGGCAGTTATTACATGCAAAGTATACACCGATCAGCCATAACATTATGACCACCTCCCTAACAAAAGGTCCCCCTTTTGCCACCAAAACAGCCCTGACCCATTGAGGCATGGACTCCACTAGACCTCTGAAGGTGTGCTGTGGTATCTGGCACCAAGACGTTAGCAGTAGATACATTAAGTCCTGTAAGTTGCGAGGTGGGGCCTCCATGGATTGGACTTGTTTGTCCAGCACGTCCCACAGATGCTCGATTGGATTGAGATCTTGGGAATTTGGAGGCCAAGTCAACACCTTGAACTCATTGTGTTGCTCAAACCATTCCTGAACCATTTATGCTTTGTGGCAGGGTGCATTATCCTGCTGAAAGAGGCCAATGCCATCAGGGAAAACCGTTGCCATGGAAGGGTGCACATAGTCTGTAATAATGCTTAGGTAGGTGGTACATGTCAAAGTAAAATCCACATGAATGGCAGGTCTCAAGGTTTCTCAGCAGAACATTGCCCAAAGCATCACACTGCCTCCGTCGGCTTGCCTCCTTCCCATAGTGCATCCTGGTGCCATGTGTTCTCCAGGTAAGCGACGCACATGCACCCGGCCATCCATGTGATGTAAAAGAAAATGTGATTCATCAGACCAAGCCACCTTTTTCCATTACTCCGTGGTCCAGTTCTGATGGTCACGTGCCCATTGTAGGCACTTTCGGCAGTGGACAGGGGTCAGCATGGTCACCCTGACTGATCTGCGGCTACGCAGCCCCATATGCAACAAACTTTGATGCATTGTGTGTTCTGACACCTTTCTATCAGTACCATCATTAACTTTTTCAGCAATTTCAACTACAATAGCACGTCTGTTGGATCGGACCACACGGGCCAGCCTTCCCTCTCCATGTGCATCAATGAGCCTTGGCCGCACCTGACCGTGTCGCCGGTTCACCGCTTTTCCTTCCTTGGACCACTTTTGATAGGTACTGTCCACTGCAGACTGGGAACACCCCACAAGGGCTGCAGTTTTGGAGATGCTCTGACCCAGTCATCTAGCATCACAATTTGGCCCTGTCAAAGTCGCTCAGATCCTTATGCTTGCCCATTTTTCCTGCTTCTAACGCATCAACTTTGAGGATAGAATGTTCACTTGCTGAAGGAAATATATCCCACCCACTGACAGGTGCCATGGTAATGAGATTATCAGTTTTATTCACTTCACCTGTCAGTGGTCATAATGTTATGGCTGATTGGTGTATGCGACTAAATACTAACCAAAAGTGGTCAATTCAGTCATTAGTCCTAATACTTTTACTATCCTGAAATAGGTGGACTGTGTATAAAACACTTTGTATTTTCGACAAGGTAAAACCAATATGAACACAAATATAATGGAAAAGAAGCTGAGCATCTGTACTTTAACCTCATATATTTACATTTTACTACAACTTTTAAAAAATTCTGTATAGAGCCTAACACCTCTTTACTTGTTAAACAAAATCTCATGTGTTAGTATAAAATAATTTCCCAATTTCCTCCAAACAGTGAAGCTCAGTATTTCTATTATTTATATTAAATCGTTTTTTTTAGGGTGCCAAGGATTTAAGTCATTTCTGATTTAAGTCATGTCCCACATCGTAAAATACAACAGCAGAGATGGGAGCTGTCACTGCATAAACATTGCCGCTTGTCCTTTAATCTGGACAGACACCAACCAGATTGATCCGGTACTAATGCAGATAAGCCTTCGTTGTGTCAAATGCTGTGGGAGCTATAAGCACAGGAGCAATTAGTTCTAACAGCCTATCACAGGAACTGAAGGTTGAGAGTGGAGTGAGACTGTGGGCTGGAACATTTTGTTTGTGGTGGTGCTTATCTAAACACAAGAGACTGCTCCAGAACTCAGAGTGACTAATGCGAGACCGCCAAAGAGTATACTTGACCTGACAGCTGCCTAGGTGGAGAGGCACGATTGTAAACAAAGAATCGAAAGTGCGGTTGAGTGAGTGCCAGAGTTGCAGGCTCTTCATAGGCATGTGCAAACACAAACAAAATGTATACACACTGCACACACGTATACAGACACCGTTCTCCTGACGTACATTAACCTGTATACATCCACCCACTTATACTAATTTTCCACAATAACAGTAGCAATCAGGGCTGTAGCTGACACAGGGAAAAGGGTTTATGATTCACGGGTCCCATGGCTTGGAGGGGCCCACTGTTTGTTTGTGCACGATTCCTGGTGACAGCCCTGATCACAGCGCAGCCTAGACAGGAACTGGGAGTTTTTCTTTAGTTCTCAACTGTTAGACTAGACTTTGTTTCACATATTAGCTAACAGACACACCTGCTTATCTTATATCCAGTTTCATCTAATGTTTTAGTGATATTAATTTGAAACTGTCTGAGCCCATCAGTACTTTCACAAAACCTTGTACAGGCCTAAACATCCTTCCTCAATGCTGAGAAGAAACACTATTGTAAATATGTTTTTGCAACATTTCAATTGAAAATGAAAGTGGATTTCTTGAATTTGATTGAAGTGATGGCCTAGGGATGTGTAGTAGTCTAAGTTGTAGTCTCAGCTGCAGTATGGGTTCGAATCCAATCCACTCCATTTTCAGCAAAAAATGTATATCTTTACCCACTGTCTCTTTCCAAGAAAATATAAAAATGTCTGCAAATATTTTTTTAAATAACACGTTTCATTTAAGTAAATAAATGTTATGAATTTGAGAGATTTACTCCTAATGAAAAATCTGGATTGAGATGTGACAATGTGGACCCTCTAGTCAAATTTGGATGTAACCAGAAGGCCTTTCTTAAATGAGAGCATGTTGCACACTTTGCATGTTGTGGTGCTCCAGGCCAAGTGGTGTCTTAAGGACCAACTGAATGGTTGTAAACCAATCCTGTTTGCCCGGATCAACATGGATATGCAAAATGAATTTGGCCGTTACACTGGTGGTGGAAACAAGCAATATATAGTAAAATTTAGCAACAGGGAGCTGGGTTCCGAAATGCAATTTCATCTCACATTTTTACAGTTCATAAAACACAGTGCCCACCACATTTATTGGCACCTTTGGTAAAGGCTATGAAACTTTATTGTTGCTTTTCAGCCTGAAAATATGGCAAGCATTTTCTAAATTGTTAAAAGTAAATGTCATTATTGGCACCCCTAAAAATTCTTTAAAACCAAATCTAATAGAAGTATATTTGCATTGATGTATATTTTCATTAGGTAATCTGAAGTGGTCATCCAAAAGTTCCTGTTTCACTGGGTAATAATGAGGTGAGAAACATATGGAGCCAAATTGAGCTCAAATGTATTGACTGTAAGAAAAGAAAAATGTAACTGAAATATTTCATAGTATGAAAAAACTAAATTCAATCGTATGAAAAAAATAGATTCAAGCGTGGAAAAAGTGTATGCTAAAATCATTAAATGGATTTTCGCGTCCGATCTTAAAATGTCTTCGTTCAAACAAGTTTTTTCCACGTTCGCTTCTTCTTACGATTACAATTTCTTCCCACCTTCGTTCAAGTCATGTTTTCTCAAAACCAAGTTTTGAGCCTCTATTGACGTGGAGGCGGGGCTTTATCTGGGCATTGAATTCTCGCACCCGATTAACCATGAATCACACCATTATAAGGTGAAAATCATAGCCTTTCCATGCACTGTATTCCCAATGCAACCTGTGGAGAGAATTTTAAGAATTGTATAAACTAGGCTAAATGTGTACATTTAAACAGAATAATAAACTGTTATTCCCAGGTTGCATCAACGTCACTGTTGCCATGGTCACAGACACAGATGTTGATGAAAGTTTAACGTGTTCTTTATTTATTTTTGAAAATGGGGAAGGTCAGATAATACAAATGAAATGAGAATGGTTGTTGACCTTGATAAATTTGGCAATGGCTATGAAGAAATAGCTACAGTTGTATGCAAAAGTTTGGCCACCCCAATAACATATTTTGGTGATTTTCTTAATTGAAAAGAAGTAAACAGTCTCTCTAGGATATGGAAAAAAACTATATTATCAGCAAACATTAATGCATAGTTACTTTTCATAAATTTAACAAAAATAAAAAAAATAAAACATTGTGGCATGTGGTGCAGGTTTTGACACCATAGTCTCAGATTCTTTTTACAAGGTCTCAGACCTTTATCAGCTCGTTAGGCCTGAGGCATGTCAACAATTTTCATTAGGAAATGTCAGCTGGTGCCAATTTCAAAGCTTTACAAATACTCTGACTCCTTAAACCTTGTGCGAACACTCAGCAACCATGGCTTCCTCTAAGCAGCTGTATAAGACTCTGAAAATGAAAGTTATTGATGCCCACAATGTAGGGGTAGGCTACAAGAAGATAGCAAAAAGTTGTCAGCTTGCAGTTTCCACAGTGCGAAATGTAATTAAGAGATGGCAGTTTAGGGGAACTGTGGAGGTCTACATGAGATCTAGAAGACCAAGAAAACTCTTGGAGACAACTGCACGTATGCTGGTCAGAAAGGCAAATCAAAAACCCATTTGACTGCAGAAAACCTGCAGGAGATTTAGCAGACTCATGAGTGGTGGTGCACCGTTCCACTGTGCAGTGATGCTTGCACCAACAAGACCTTTATGGAAAAGTCAGTAGAAGAAAACCTTACTTACGTCCTCATCATTAAATCCAACGTCAGACGTAGAGTATGCAGTGGAACATCTACAGAAGCCTGATGCGTCTTGGAAACAAGCACTGTGGACTGATGAAGTTAAGATAGAGCTCTTTGGCCTCAATCAGCAAAGATATGTTTGGAGAAAAAAAGAAGCAGCATTTCATGAAAAGAACACCTTGCCAACTGTTAAGCATGGGGGTGGATCTATCATGCTTTGGTGTTGTGTTGCAGCCAGTGGCACAGGAAACATTGCACGGTTGGAGGGAAGAATGGATTTCACTAAATACCAGCAAATTCTGGAAGCAAACATCACACTGTCTGTAAAAAAGCTGAAGCTGAAAATAGGATGGCTTCTGCAACAGGATAATGATCCTAAAAATACCTCGAAATCCACCATGGAGTACCTCAAGAGATGCTTGCTGAAGGTTTTGGAAAGGCCACCACTGTCCCCTGACTTAAAAATCATTGAAAATCTGTGGATAGACACGGTTAAACAACATGGATCATGCTCAGAAAATGTTTCTGGTGCCACAACATCAGTTAGAAAAACTGCGAGAATCCAAAACCACTAGCACCGATGTAAGACAATCTGTTGAAAGTGATTTGGACTCATCAATTCGCAATATACTGTTGAAGCCTGATATGGATTTACATGAGAAAGCTAAAAGATACTCTGCCATTTTACAAAGATTTTTGACTGTTGTGAGACAGGGGGAGCTTGACACACATACACTGATTTTAAGTCTTTAAGGTTTTGGAATAGCCATCACAGTCCCCTGACTTAAAAATCATTGAAAATCTGTGGATAGATCTTAAGAGCTATGCATGCAAGACAGCCCAAGAATATTGCAGAACTAGAAGCCTTTTACGAGGAAGAATGGGAGAAAATCCGAAGTACATTTAGCTGGTTACAAAAAGTGTTTTCAAGCTGTGATATCTGCCAGAGGGGGTGTTACTAAGTACTATGTAGGGTGCCCAAACCTATGCACATAGGTGCACATGCCACAATGATGTTTTTATTGTTTTATTTTTGTTCAATTTATCACATAAATAGTAACTATGCATTATTGTTTGCTGAAACTATTGTGTTTTTTCCAATGTCCTGTCCATGTCATGACTGTGTTTACATCTTTTCAATTAAACAATCACCAAAATATGACCTGCGTGAAGTTGGCCCCCCACCCAACGCAAAACTTCGGCAAAATAGGCTCAATCGTTTGTGTTGGGAATTTGGAGCATGTTCAGGGGCTGGTGACGCCATCCCCTATAATTAATGCCTCAGGGTCCGAGGAGATTTCGGCCGGATTTCTCTACTTGGACATTTTGGGTCCTAGATTCATTTCTGTAACAGATATACTCTATTATGATGTATCCTGGTAATCACAACCCCCTTGGCTACAATAAAAACACATAAAAACAGACTTCTGGGTCACCATTTAGAAACCTCACCTGTTTGAAAGGCAAAAAAAATTTTTCGGAAAACATTTCTGCCATTCAGGATGATATAATTTGATTCTAACACTTATGAAGTTTTGTGTCAATTGTATTCCCTGATA
>JACXGI010012807.1:0-22005 GCA_016801175.1 Esox masquinongy | reverse complement strand
CTGGGCAGCGGGAGGTGCTGGCGGCGTCGGCCGCTGGGCAGCGGGAGGTGCTGGCGGCGACGGCCGCTGGGCAGCGGGAGGTGCTGGCGGCGTTGGCCGCTGGGCAGCGGGAGGTGCTGGCGGCGTCGACCGCTGGGCAGCGGGAGGAGCTGGCTGCGACTCCAAGGCAGCAGGGGGCGCTGGCTGCGACTCCAAGGCAGCAGGGAACAGCCGGCGCCGTGGTGCTGGCAACGGACGTAGAGGGGGCGCCGTCAGGACCTCCCTCGGGCACCCACTCAGCCCCCCCCTAAAATTTTCCTGGGGGGGCCTCTGGGTCTCCGTCACCCGAGGAGGCCTCGGTTCAGGTGGGGACCGCGGACCAGGCGTTGGGCACCTCGCCCTGTATTGCGGTGCTGCCTTCCTCCTTCTTCGGCCTCCTCTCCTATGTCCCGTCCTTCCTGCCTCCTGCATATCCTGCAGGAGCCCTTTCACCAGCTCCTCCTGCTCCTTAGTGAGGGGCTTGACCACTCCCCATTGGTCCATGCCCCACAGCGACCCCCCAAACTCTTCTTGGGGCGATCTCCCTCCTTGCTCCATCGGGGGGTCTTCCCCCACTCTCCCATAAACCGTCTCCTCGTCATCTGAGGAGAGGGAGTCAGACCCCCAATCACCCATCCAGGTACAACTCTTTCCTGGAGGGACAACCTGCTGGTTCCATTCGTGGTGGATCATTCTGTCACGATTCAGGTGTAGTGTGGGGTAGGAACCAGGCGCAGGCATTTCTCACGTTCGTGTTTTTTTTTAATGAAAACAAAACCAAAACCAAACAACAAACGGAAACGATAATGCTAAACTGAATGAAAATAAAATGCGCAACATGCGTCTTATACAACAATATCCAAACAGTTAGTATAGCTAAACACTCACCAACAAACTCGACGACAAGCAACAATGATCCACAAATGCGGGGAGCAGAGGGGAAACATTTAAACACTTACAAATGACGTGATAGGGACCTGGTGTGCAAGATTAAAGACGTGACACAAAACAAATCCGGGATGTGTTCGTGAGTGATGGGAACTGAAAGTGCACGGAACGGTGGTGCTGCTGCTCACCGTACCGTGACACAAAAAGCATGCCCGGATGCGTACTTTGAAAATCCATAAGAAATATTCGCACTATAACCATATACAGTTTTATTGCAACCCGCAATTAAAATTATTAAATATCGCCGTCCTCACTGGATTCGAACTCAGGTCTCCCACGTGAGCGGCACTGTCCCCATATGGAAAATAAATATATTTTTGCAATGCAAAATGTATGTAGAAAATATGATGAATATATGTCAAATAAATTTAACTTAATTCGAAATACATTTCAGGTATCAAAATGTATTCCACCTTTTACTCTGAAATGTATTTAAAAATGTATAAATACATTTAAATTTATTCAAAATACATTTCAGCTATCAAAATATATTTCAGCTTTTATTCTGAAATGTATTTGAAAATCTATAAATACATTTCAATTTTGTCCAAACGTATTTCACCGTCAAAAATGCTCTCATTACAATATGTATTTTGTAAAGAAAATACATTACAAATGTATTTTGAAGCCCATATTAAAATGCATTTTTCAGGTCCTGTGAAAGTAAAAAGATGAAATGTAATTACCTACATATTGATTATATCACATTTAGGTGTTGAAATTGTAATGACTGCGCCCTCTGCTGCCTCTCCTCCCCCTGCAGCAGGCAGGCTCCAGCGGTCGACGTCACCGGCCTTCTGACACCACCGCCCATCTCATCTATTCATCTCACCTGTTGTCTAGTTTATTGTCTCACTTTAGTGAGCATAAGTCGGTGCTTCTTTTTATTAAAAAAGGAAAGACTTATCAACTACGCTCCTCGTCTCCTGCTCCTCGTTCCGTAAAAGCCTGACAGAATAACACACCCTCTGAAGTTTATGGAGCACAGAGGAGCCGAGAATGAGGCCGGTGTTGCGGACCAAGTGAAGGAACATTCGTCGATGCTGGGCAGCCTAGGCGCTGCGATGGACAGCGTCCTTAAAGCAGTGCAGCGCCTAGAGCTGAGCCAGCAGAACCCCGCAACACCGGCCGTGCCGCGGCCACCCCAGGCTGCGCCTCCCGGCGTGGGGGCAATGCACATCCCGCTCCCCCGGGATTATGACGGGACGGCGGACCGCTGCCAGGATTTCTTACTGCAAGTCGACATCGTGCTCCAGGCAATCCATCCTGCGCCGACCGACGCCCAGAAGATCTCCTCACTCGTCTCCTGCCTGTCTGGGAAAGCCCTGGAATGGGCCACCGCTGTATGGAACACCGAGGGTCCCATCCAGGGCAGCTACGCCGAGTTCATCTGCCGCTTCTGAGCCGTGTTCGACTATCCACAGGAGGGGAGAGAGACGGGTGAACGGCTTTTTCATCTGCGGCAGGGGACAAGGTCAGCGCAGGAGTTCGCACTGGAGTTCAGGACCCTGGCAGCGGGGTCTGGGTGGAACGAGCGGGCTCTCATCGACCACTATCGGTGCAGCCTTCGCGAGGACGTCCGTAGGGAGTTGGCATGTCGAGACGCAGCCCTCTCCTTCGACCAGCTGGTGGACCTGTCTATCCGTCTCGACAATCTTCTTGCTGCCCGAGGACGTCTTGGAAGAGGCCCGCCCGTTCCACCCCAACAACTGGACACCGCCGTCCCCATGGACCTGGGGGCGGCTGCGCTCCCGGGCAGAGGTCGGGGAGGACAGATGTGGGGTGCCTCAAAAAAGAAACGAGGCCGTTCCACTGCACCACACTACTCCTCCTTCCCCGAGTCGAGAGGCGACAGGCACGGCACTTCCACATCACCCCTGGTAGCTCATGCCCATTCACCCCTTGCCTCCCCCCTCTCCCTATGCACCGTTCCTGTCGAGTTCCCCAGTTTTCTGTTGCTTTCCCAGTATAAGGCACTGGTAGACTCGGGCGCGGCTGGGAATTTTATTGATAGGTCCTTCGCTTTGCGCTCGCACATTCCCCTTCAGGTCCTTGCCACCCCCCTCCCCTGTGAGAGCGTTGGACAACCGACCGCTAGGGTCGGATTGGTCACCGAGTGTACTGTCCCTCTCCTCATGGTCACCAGCGGTCGGCACAGTGAAACCCTCTCCTTCCACGTCATCGACTCTCCCATGTTCCCTGTTGTGTTGGGTTTCCCCTGGTTGTCTCTCCATGACCCCGTCATTTCCTGATCTAGTCAGGGTCTTTCGGGGTGGTCGCGTAAGTGTCAAGGTAGGTGTTTGGGTGTTTCCGTGGGCTCGACCACGGTGGAAAGTCTAGACAGTGCTCCCGCTGTACCAATTCTCCCCGAATACCGGGACTTGGCCGCGTTTTTTTCCAAGGCTAAGGCCACTGTATTGCCACCTCACAGACCGGGGGATTGCGCGATGAACCTCATTGACGGAGCTGCACTCCCTAATGGGCGCGTGTATCCACTGTCCCGCACCAAGACGGCGGCGATGGCCGTGAATGTTGAGGAGGCTCTGGGACAGGGATACATTAGGCCCTCCAAGTCACAGGTTTCCTCGAGTTTCTTTTTTGTGAAAAAAAAGGACAGTGGTTTGCGCCCGTGCATCGATTACAGGGCGCTGAACAAGATCACCATCCCGTTCAGCTACCCTCTTCCTCTGATCTCTGCGGGAGGTCGAGAAGATGCACGGGGCCTGCTTTTTCATGAAATTGGACCTCAGGAGTGCCTATAACCTGGTGCGTATCCGGGAGGGGGACGAGTGGAAGACAGCTTTCAGCACCACCTCCGGCCACTATGAGTATTTAATGATGCCGTACGGTTTGATGAATGCCCCATCAGTCTTTCAGTCCTTCATCAACGATGTGTTCAGGGACATGTTATGCGAAGGCGTGGTGGTGTATATCGATGACATCTTGATATACACGGCTACCCGCGCTGAGCATGTCTCGTTGGTGCGCAGGGTACTTGTAAGACTGCTGGAGCATGACCTATCCGTGAAGGCCGAGAAGTGTCTGTTCTTCCAGTCGTCTGTGTCCTTCCTGGGGTATCGCTTTTCCCGCACAGGTGTGGCTATGGAGGAACATCACAGTGACGCCGTGCGTAATTGGCCGACCCCGACCACGGTGAAGGGAGTGCAACAATTCTTAGGCTTCTTGAATTACTACCTGCCAGGTCGCGGCTCTAATCACCTCCCTTCTGAAGGGTGGGGTGACCCGGTTGCGATGGACCGCGGAGGCGGAGCAGGCGTTTGTGGAACAGAAACATCGTTTTTAACACCGCTCCGGTCCTGGCCCATCCCGACCCGTTGCTCCAGTTTATCGTGAAGGTGGATGCGTCCGACTGTGGGCTCAGTGCCGTCCTCTCCCAACGGACGGGGAGTCATAACACGCTCATTCCCTGTGCCTTCTTCTCGCAGAAGCTCAGTGCGGCGGAGCGGAATTACGATGTGGGTGATCGCGAGCTGTTGGCCGTGGTTAGAGCCCTGTTGGTGTGGCGGCACTGGTTAGAGGGGGCCAAAGACCCTTTCCTCGTCTGGACGGACCACCGCAACCTGGAGTACATGCGGGCAGCGAAGAGGCTGACCCCTCGCCAGGCAAGGTAGGCTATGTTCTTCACCCGGTTTGTTTTCACTCTTACATACAGGCCGGGGAGAAAGAACGTCAGGGCCGACGCGCTGTCCCATCAACATGACACGGAGGAGAGGTCGGTGGATGAGGCTCCCGTGCTGCCGACGTCGTGCATCATGGCGCCGGTGGTGTGGGAATTGGACACGGACATCGCTCGAGCGCAGCGTGATGAGCCCTCTCTGCCCACGTGCCCTGAGGGTCGCACGTATGTGCCGGCGTCTGTCCGTGACCGGCTCATCTAATGGGCCCATACATCTCCCTCCTCCGGTCATCCTGCTATCGGGCCGACGGTGCGTGCCCTGGCCGGTAAGTACTGGTGGCCCGACTTAGCTAAGGACGTGAGAGTGTACATCTCTTCCTGCTCGGTGTGTGCCCAGAGTAAGGCACCCCGACACCTGCCAATGGGTAAGTTGCACCCCTTACCTATTCCACAACGACCATCCATGGTCCCACCTTTCTATAGATTTCTTGACCGATCTTGTGTTTGGAAATATATTTTGTAATATATATATTCTGTGTTTGGAAATATATTTTCCAAATGTATTCAAAAATATATCTAAAATACATTTATTTTCTGTATGGGTCTTTAACCACTACACCATGGCGCTACACATTTTACAAGTCGCTAGACACAATTCAGTATTGTGTTAAAGTGACCAATGTTTCTTATTAAGTTCACCTCCATCACAAATAGCGTCTATGAAGTATGGCTTTTGCCACTGGCCGTTTTAACAGCTTATTAGCCAGTAATAGGCTTACTAGTATCTACTAACTTCCTAGGAATAGTCATAAGAATTGAGCAATTGCTAGCGAGACTGAAGGTGAACTTTTCCCTGCCAAAGCTATTTCATTTCATGGCACAAAAACATTTGTTTTTCTTTAATTTATGAATGACATTGATACAATAACTATAGGCGATGATAACTGACTTTCTCGTCAAGTGATGAAGACGAGAGAATAGTGGAAACCCCAACACTTTTACTGCCCAAGGGGTTTTGATAAAGCCTATATTATTACCCCCAAAAGCATGCACAGATGCATACCTTTGAAAATCAACCAGAAACAGTCGCAATATAACCGTAAACAGTTTTAGTTTAGGCTTACTATAACGTAGATACTGAAGGTTATAGCCAGCAAAGTTTTTGTCTATCCGGAACAAATCTAAATGCATACTTTGTTTTGACTGTGAGGAAATTAGATCGTGGAACCTATAGCTTGCAAGTCCGCTTCTCTAACCACTACGCTATTTAACAAGGTAGGTCAGTCCGTCAGTTAGTCAGTCAGTAAGTAAGAAACATTCCGTCTTCTAGGCCGGCTCTGCTTACGCGGTCCGGCAAAAAAAACAACATTTTGAACACAGTAGGTTTAACTTGTCAATTGACTTGTCAAATTGCTTTGTGTTTAGCTTATACAATACTAATAACAACATCCACAACAGCATTTTCCAAAACGAATGTTTCATGTACCCTATGTTCAATTTCATGATTTCTTTTTTTGTCAGGCAATTTAGAGTTAATTCATTGTCTTAATTTAATGTGAACTAGTAGCTAATCTCTAATGTGAAATAAGGACATTGTCAGGATAAGAAGGTATGACACTGTTTAATTATTACCATGAATTTATATCCTGGTAGTTTAGCTTGCAAATGTAAACTATTTCCAGTTGAGAGTAATTGGGCCCCCATTAAGATCACTAACAATGAGAAAGCTCTGAATGTAGAAGCTCTGAATGATAGCCTGATGCAAATCTGATATAGCCACGGCGAGCATAGTGGTGACTGGAGAAGTGGGAATATAGTCAATAAGCAGCTCCAGGAAATTATTTTCTATCGTCAAAAGGCATGGTAATATTGTTTTTGTGATAGCTGTAGACATTCTACACCAAACAGAAATATAAATATTTTTTGACATTTTTTTTTGACATTTGTGGAGGGGCTTCACATTAACAATTAAATAAGTTAATTGTCCGTCAGACAAGTGAGTCCATTTTTTTATGGGATTTTAGGGGCCTCTTGACCAATGGGATGCTTAATTTGCAATGGCACTGAGGCCAAACCAATTGCTTTGGGAAGCCAAAAAACATTTCTGTTAAGACAAACATAGGCAATTACCCAATTACAAAGTAATGCTGCTACGATTTCAGACTGGTGCAATTGTATTTAACATAAATCTTTCTCTCCACGTTTCTCCTCTCCGCCTCCCTCCTCTCCGAGTCTCTCCTCTCTGTCTCCCTCCTCTCCGCCTCCCTCCTGAAATACTTTATGGAGAGAAAAATTATTAGATAAATAATTGATGAGACAACATATCTACAATTAAATATAATGGGTTTCAATACGTGTATTGCTATGACATTTGCTAATCAAATCAGTTAGACCATTCAATATGTTTCAAATAATTTGGACCTGCCCTGCAGTGTCATGATTAACAAAACAAGCTAGCTAGCTAGCTAAATACCCAAAAGAGAAAACCAATCAGAGTAGAGCCATAATGCTCGCACGTCACATACACATGCCCATATATGGTACTGCCTTGGCAGCCATATTGAATTTTCTATCCGATGATGTCCCTGTAACCGGGACCACATTATACCTCAAAAACATTAGTAATTATTTGGCACTCACCTGACTGTATAGCTGGCAAGCCTGCTAGGAATCTGTCCATACGCTGGCTCTACTGCAATTTGAGCCCAGGGAGAGGTTAGCCAGGTAAAGTGCTGCACTCCATGAAACTAAATGAACGTGCCCTGTTCGACCAACCCTCCCATTTCCCTGCCTAAGTTTGCTATGCTCGTTGTACGTTTTCCGAGTAAAGAACACGGAACAACCCGTGGAAATCTGTCAATGTCTCCGTAACCGAAAAGGGAAAACAAGCAGGTTAAGTTAAAAAATTATGATTCGTTTCCCTGTTTAGGGTAGAATAATGATTGGCCACTCCATAAATGGACCCCTTTCCCCGCCTAAGTTTCTATGCTCGTTTCCCAATTTCACAGTAGAGAACCAGAAACGACACAGGCTGAAATCTGTCAATGTCTCCCTAACCAAAAATGGATAACGAGCAGGTTAAGTCAAAAAATTATTATTCGTTTGCCTGTTTAGAGTAGAATAACGATTGGCTGTACACGGAGTAGATACACGGACCGTACACAGACCATCCAGGATGGCGCCGTCCTTGGTTGCATTCGCCGTGATTCTGCTTTCTCTCATGGTGTCACTTTTCCATTGACTTAATGAAGTGAAAGCAGGGGGGGATTTATGATATGATAATTATGATTTAAAGAGTTGAGCTTAGAGCACAAAGTGAATCTAATTGGTGCTAATTGGTTACATGTCAAATTGGGTTGTTCCTGTTGGCATAGTTATACCGGAACATTGGCATCTGTAATGTTTTGCATCTTACATTCATAGTATTTGTTTTTAATTTGTTTATTTGGAAATTGTTTTGTTTCATGTAAGGTCTAACATTATAATGGTTGAATAGCATAGACCAAACAATTTATGACCTATAAAGTAGGTACAGAGACAAAATTATCTTGACACAGTTAGCTCAAATAAAGGTTACAATGACAGCTTTAGTTGTCTCCACTCTGGTTCAGCCAGGTCAGGAGAATCTGTGTGCTGTCCTTATGCTAAGATGGCCAGTGTTTTTTGTTTAAGGGCTCTATGGCTGCAGGCTTGGCCGGAAGTGATGGTTACTAGCACCAAAACTCACTCCGCCCTTAGGTAACTTCAATTCACCCGCCTTATCTTTAACCAATGAAGCCCTCCTGTAGTGTGTGGCATGGACCCAGGTTCCTGTCTCAGCTTACTTTGACAGCAGACTGTGTGACCCAAGACCCAACCAGCGTGACTTGATGTCGTGTAGTGGGCTTTTCACGCCCCGGCAAATGTTGTTTGGAACCAAAGTTTTCCTTAGCCCCCCGGAGGTTGCCGTCTTCATCTCGAGGCAGAATCAACAGGACTAGAATTAGTCCAGCTGTCAGGAACAGGTGAAGGAACTGGATTTGGACTCGTTTTAGATTAATTCCAAATAGTCAATGTATTAATGTAACAAATGAATTTAATATATAAAGATAGTATTACTGTATTACAGTACAAGTATCAAAGATTAAAGTACTCTGGAGATTTGAGGTGTTTGCAGGAGCAGAGAAGCATGCAGAGTTCAGCAAATGCAAGAAGAGACCTTTCCCAATCCCCGCTCTGGTTTTTATCCTAAAACTAAAGAGTGGGGATAGTTTGGCTAACCTAGGAATCACAAGACAAGAGTAGACCCCCTTATCATCTAGGGACACATTCCAATGTATGCCTCCTGACACCATATTGTAAAACAGAGTGATCTACTCATGGGTTCAGCATAGGGTGATAAAGGCATGACCTTAGGTTCTGTAGTCAGAACAGAGATAAACATTTGTAACATAAATATTCTGATATAAGAACATGACCAGACACACAGAGTATAGACTAGGAAAGGACAATTGAGGACATAATTAAAAATGGCTGTACTAAATACTGAAGAATCATTGAATATGTAACTAAACAGAGTGTTTGGTTTGCCAGTGTAGAAAAAAATCTATTTTAATCAATCAATCAAATTTATTTATAAAGCCCTTTTTACATCAGCAGTTGTCACAAAGCGCTTTTACAAAACACCCAGCCTGAAACCCCAAGGAGCAAAGAACAACAGTGTTGAATTTCAGTGGCTAGGAAAAACTCCCTAAGAAGGCCGAAATTTAGGAAGAAACCTAAAGAGGAACCAGGCTCAGAGGGGTGACCAGTCCTCTTCTGGCTGTGCCTGGTGAACATTAAGATTACAAGTTATAATAATTAAATGTAGGCTGAGTCCAGAGTCTATTAAACCTAGTCCAGGTCAGAAGCATGACCACATGGACAAGGACAGGGACAAAACCCTGGGGGGACGGGGGGTCAGCAGAGTGGCAGCTGGAATCGTCGGTTATCGTCTTGATCTGCAACACAACCAGGAGGACTTTGGACAGGGACAGTAATGAGTATTTCAAGCCTGGTACTCCGGAGGTGTGGGCCATGACCTGATGTCCTCCTAGTTTAAACAGGGCAAGAGACTGGGAAAATTTAGAAAGTGCATTCCTTAGATCTACAAGGATTTATAGTGGAGAAGGAGAACTGAGTGGAGAAGGAGAACTGACCCTACTCCCCCGGCACAATAATATAGCAGTGTACAACCTTGGGGCTGAGACAGGGGGGGGTCCAGTGATACTGTTGCCCTATCCAGGGGAGGCCCCGGACAGGGCCCAACAGGCAGGAAGTCAAGCCACATTGCCAAGCATCAACCAAAGGGACACCCACCAACCGCAACCACCCTGAAATGAGGGCCGAGTATTGCCAGCAGAGTTCAACCAAAGTTGCACACTTTTCTATATTTCACTCTTTTCTATAGTTGGTATAGTTTCAATGACCAACACACAACAAAACTGCAAGAACAGAAGAACACAATTTCCTATTACTGTTCCAATTACTCATCATCTATTATTAATATAGTTTACTTACGTTAAAGTATCAATCTCAAAGACAGTTCATAACCATTCTCAGTTCATCATCTAACCATATCTCATTTGATAAATAAATACATCTGATTGCTTTATGTCTCAAAACTACAATCGAATTTACCCTTGTTACACACAAATGATTAAGTACCCTGTTACAAATCATAACATTTCTCATCATCTTGGAGCTCAACTAACATAACCATTATTTAACCTTTAATTGCTCCACCAAATGTTGCATTGGTTCAGTTTCTCTAAGCACTGACATCTATCTCTCCAGTGCTCGTCGTGAAGTAGGGTGGGAGGGTCCTGATCACAAGCGAGTGACCCAATCTTGATCTGTAAACATGTTACACTTTTACACAGGGAAATAAAGAATCCAGATCCAATTCCTATCTTTTTGTACTTTTCAACTCTTGTCTGTACTAGATAAACTTTCAAAGTAATAGTTACAAATTTCTCTTAAAATCTCTACTGTACACAAATAGTCTCAACTCCTAATGTGTCAATTTGGCTACCAACCTATTATTAACCAACTAACTGTTGGTTGTAATCAGTCAAAACCAAAATAACGAACACAAAGTATTCAGTGTAGGTGAATTAGAATTAGAATTTTGATAATGTCACCAGTAAATCTGTTTTTTTCATAACAAAAACGTGCTCCCTGCACCTTTTTACCCACTCATTCCATAGCGCATGGGGTGGGGTTAACATGATTACTTCTATTCAAATATAAAACAAATAAACTGAACAGTCACATTCTCATAGTCACTGTTCATCCCAAGAAATTAGTTCTTACTTTACTCTGCCAAATCAAAATGGTAAAATGTATTTTACTCAACCATGACCATGTTAGACTTTACATCAAACTAACAATTTTCAAACAACCAAATTAGACAAATACTGTGACTGGAAGATGTAAAACATAACAGATGCCAATGCTCCGTTATAACTATGCAAACAGGAAAAATCAAATTTTTCATGTAACTCTTTCAGTACCCATTTGATTCACTTTGAACTTTCAGTTCAGCTCTTTTCCATCATAATCAACCATATCATACATTCCCCCCTGCTTTCACTTCATTAAGTCAATAGAGAAGTGACACCATGAGTGACAGCAGAATCACAGCTAATATGGCCACAGCAGGAGCCATCCTGAAACTGCATTGGCCATCATTTCAGGACAGATATGAAAAATAGAAAATTGGTGGTAGGGATGGATCTAATATTCATTCAATAAGGAGTGGCATACTGTATATTCATCAAAAACAAAGTGAACACAAACATTCACAAACAAAATCAAAAACAACAAACATGCAACACGGTCGCTTGTTTGAAGGAATTAAAAACCATATAACCTATTAACAAATTTGTCTTGCATAGCTAAACTGCTAAATTATGTAAAATTAAATGGTATTTTGAATACCATTTAATTGTATTTTGTTTCAGGATTAAAATTGTTTGATACCATGCAACTTAAATATATTATTTGAAGACTGAAGTGCCCCTAAAAATAGTTTAAATGTTTTGGTTACAGTCAAGAATGAGACACTGGTGGTTTAGAAAGCTGCTGAGTGCAGTTATAATACAGACACATGCATACATACACATGCACAGTCATACAACGCCTGCCATGGTCTTTGAGTTGCCATTGCTTGGTTATATGTGATATAGTAGAGCGCCATCATTAGGAGGTTGATGGTTGAGAATGCTGCTTATTGCAGTTACAATATAGTTGATCTGAGCTCTACATGTTACAAAGTGAAACAGGCCTCCCTTTTGCACAAGTTTATACAGGATTACCATTTATGCATTTTCCATAGATTCAACATATTGCACAAATGTGAACATGCTGTGTAATGTACGTTGTGCGGTAGACCTGTGAGCAACTACTTCAGTGTCAGCTAAACTGTTCTGAAGGTCCTTTGCCGAGACCTGTGGGTTCTGCTGTGTAGATATGACCAGTTTTCATACAAATCATTGTAATGGTTTCTCCTTCCTTTGACTTGCACTATTCAATTTAACAGCATTGCTCTACAAAGTTGAAATTGGTAACTGGAAGTGGGGAATTTTCTATAGCCAGTTGCAGAAAGGTGGCAAGTTTCAATTTGCATCATGTAGAGGTCAGGTCAACATCTGTTTACAAAAATATTATTTTTTCCTGAAAGAAGCACATTTTTAATTCCAGAGTAATGACGTGGTTATGGACTTAAAACATTTTTGGGAGGAACATAAGTGTTACATGTCTTGGAATTGATTATGTGAGATCTAAATTAACCCTTATCCTAAAAGTTGTTTCAATAAGATAAATTACAAGTAGAACAGGTCCAAAAGAGCACAAGAGACATTATTGAAAGTCAATTAATATAGCACAAAATCTTAAAGTTAATGGCATAACCTAAAAATACAAAATTATGCCATTTAGATAATTAAACATTTAATCACCCCATCAAATATTCAAAGCATTCCATTCCAACACTGAGAAAACTAAACTGTTTCTTTATGTACTGTGTTCAGCTTTGCC
Organism: Esox masquinongy; assembly: GCA_016801175.1. NCBI lineage: Eukaryota > Metazoa > Chordata > Actinopteri > Esociformes > Esocidae > Esox > Esox masquinongy. The sequence goes on along the minus strand of JACXGI010012807.1, from coordinate 9,344 downwards.
CAGATTCTGTAGGCTTTGGATTCATCCTATCATGTTGTATGGCCAGGTGAACAGTTCCAAAACACTGTCCAGTTTACTCTTGCTAAACAACTGATGTTTCTTGTCTCTTTGTCTCGTCAAACTATATTGTGTTTTCTGGATCTCGTAATTTTTGTTGTGTGGAAACCAGCATTAGCTGATGGTTTAAAGACAGCTAATAGGTATCCTCATCAACAAAAATAATTAACAGAGAAGCTCAAAATTATCACTAAGTCCTCTTTTGTCTATTTCATCCATGAATGTTTCAGTGTCTTCAAAATTATCAAACAACTACATGAATGGGGAGAGAGCTTATTGTTCTAACTCTAGAGTTGAGGCCTCTCTGAGCATCTGCACAGCACTCTGTATTTCCTCATCATTCAGGGGTGAGGACTTGTACCCAGTCTCAGAATAGTCCCATGTTGGCATTTACCCAGGCAACAGCATCCCCCAGCTCAACAACACATCTTGGCAACTGAAATGAAAGATCACAACAAGCACACAGAAGTAGAGGTGTAAAAAGTACAAAGTAAAAGTACTCAACTGGGTTGAGCCGACTGTGTTCACTGCCGACTGTGTTCACTTTACTGAAGTATTTAATTAAGATCTAAGTAACCAGGTAAAGGGAGTTCAAAAGTAACCAGTGATCAATAAAATAAAAGGGAAGAGTGTAAATTATCAATAAAGGACACTGGTTAGTTATGAACTCTGTTTAGGTAATTTAGCTCATCCTTAGCAACTTCCCAAAACTGGTGAACACAGCCAAATACAATTTCTTACACCAGAATAAGAAGGCCATAACAAATTATTTTGTTTACATTTCTAAATAATGACAACATAGTGTATATGAAACTACAAAATAAATGGATGTTGCCTGCTTGCATAGAGTGACAGGTGCATCATGCATCTTTAGCTAGTTATAACATACCCTAATTGACTAGAGCTGGTGTGGTACGAGGCAAGGCAAACCGTGTTTGACATCCAACTGTTTGACATCCACCTGTCAAACCCCGGGCAGTGTACATTTTGCACCACCCTCTGCTGGAGCCTCACGCACTGTCAATACGCTGTAAGCAGGATTCGATTGAAGCGGAGTTGCAGCTGCACTGCAAGCTGGAACGCTTCGGTACGTTGCTCCACGGTAGGTTTAAGGTAATAATCGCAATCCATGTGCCACATCACGGCAGAAATAATGAGTAGCATACCTCGTCGCCTAGCTAGCTATCTTTAAACGTAGCTATAAGGGTTGTCGTGTTTTCTGTCTCTGGCAAGTTATTTGAATCTCAGATTCGAAGAATTTAGTAGATAAGCGATCTTAGTGAACACATTAACTATCCCTATATATATATGGCTAGAGGTTGTCATTAGGAAGCACTTACCGAAATCTCGATCGTCATTGACTCTGTAATTCTTCCTTCATAAACGCATACACTTAATCAAAAACACCAGACCAATGGAAACCGTCAATGGGCGTAACTTAATATTAAGGAACCCCCATATTAAGTTATGCCCCCGACTTGCGGTCTGCAGATATACGCTTCTCCCCAAATGGGCTACTTGCATTCAGGGTGAAGACGTATTTCCCTTTTACGATAATACTTCTCGCCTGTTTCCGGCGCACGTTAGTTGTATACATTCGTCTGGCGGCGCAAGTTTAGCTAGATAAATAAACATGATTGAGACTCTGAAAAAGATATTTAAGAACGTATTTTTTAAGAAAAAAGTAAAGAAATATTCAGAACATTGCTCTGTACCTCTGTGCACCGCATCTACTAAATTCAATGGGGTTATTAGTGTGCATGGCTTCCTGCTTGACGTTGAGCTGAAGAAGCAGTGGTTAGTGCAAATACGCCAGGACCACTTCACTATATTACAGTCCAATCTAAAGTATGCAGCAGGCATTTCACCAAAGACCAGCTAGGTCAGGGCTGCCCAACCCTGTTCCTGGAAATCTGCTGTTCTGTTGGTTTTCTCTCCAACTCTAATTTAGCACACCTGATTCCAATAATTGCGCAGTAAAATAGGGTTTTCCACGATTCTCTCTTTTCACTTGACGAAAAATTCAACTATCGTCACCTACATTGACAGTTATTGTATCAATGTCATCGACGAACAAAGGAAAAATGAACTTTGTTTTGGCATGAAATTAAATAGCTTAGGCAGTGTAAAGTTCGTCTTCAGTCTCACTTGCAATTGCTCAATTCTTACGACTATACCAAGTAGTAAGATGCTAATGGTGCTTTTCCACTGCATGGTATCGGCTCCACTCTACTCGCCTCGACTCCACCCGCTTTGGGAGCTTTTCCATTGCATGGTACCAGCTCGACTCGGCTCTACACGGTTTGCCTCGGTTGGTTTTCCACTTCAGATAGTACCCTGCACCTGCCCATAATGACATCACAGGAAAACTGCCATGACTCCACCTCCAACGCGACACACACAGGAACAACAATGGAGATATCGTACACCTGATACAAGCAAAAAGCCAGCATTTGCCAACTTAACCTAAACCCTGCAGTGAACTGAAAAATCTATTGAATGAACTCTATCAATTTTATTTTAAATTGACAAGCTTTGAACGTAAAGTGGCAAATCAAAAGTAAACTAAATCTGGATAACATGGTCACAGACCCTGTTTGAAAAACCGTGAAAAAGTAGAATAGAATTATCGCCATGCAGTATAAAAGATGATGTAACTGCAAAGTTCTGCAAAGTGTATACACCTAACAACTCAACACCAACACATTTAAAACAACATACATAACCCCTCCATCTCGATTAAAAGGTATAAATAATTGCCTTATTAATTGCCAGTTGTAATACCACGCCGACTGACTCAAGAGTAGCCTACTGTACACAATGCAGTGTTTATACCGGTAGCAAGGAAGCACGCGTGAGCAGTAACTTTGGTCTTAATACATTGCAGATTGCAAAAATAGTTGGAAAGCTTGGTAGGCTACATCTGTTTGGCTTGACATTACTATTTTGACCAGTGCAATGTATGCCAGATAGCCTATAGAAAAACCCAGAGGAGGAAAAAGATGAGGTCCTTTTGTAGGCTACAAAAACACTGCGTCTTTTGTGGGTCTCTCATGAGGATAACAAGTTAATTTCAATGCCTGTACATAGGTCCAAACCGAGAGGATTTTTGGGAAAATATGATGGCTCAAATTACGAGTCTGGTCCTATGCACTGGCACTGAAATTAAGCAATTTCAATGCAAGGACTCCTGGGACAGACCCGCAAAAATGTGCCGTTCTTGTTTCATCAAACCATTCTCTGACACTGGACAGCTAACAGCAGAACAGCTTGTTTTGCTTTGCTGCATGCTTTGAGTACCTGGTACCCGGTACTATCCCAAAGTTTGGCCAGTGGAAAAGCAAAAAAGGCGAGCCGAGTCGAGGCGATACCATGCAGTGGAAAAGCGCCATAATAGGCCTATTACTGGCTAATAAGCCATTAAACTTCATAAGAAACGTTATTCAGTTTAACAATGCTTAATGGCGTCTAGCTAAATATTCAAACTTGGCGTTAAGTTAATGTGTGACAAAATTATCTAATGTTGAGACGCAATCGTATGACGAGGTAATATGTCCCCATCGGTCCCAATACTGGCATACTAGCTTACTATATACTAAACAGTATACCTCACCGTCATCCGCGAAGTACATACTTGTAGTATGTAGTATGCGATTTGAGATTCATCATTAGTCTGGATCATGACTACTGTGCTGTCCCAGAACAAGCTTCACTGGACGTCATTTCATGAAAATGAGTACCTTTGTAATCGTTTATGTATGTCGATACATACATCTTAAATCCTTTCTCCAGCTTGCTAGCTGGAGCCTTGCAAATCATCTTGCAAGTACGATTACCATTGTTCATTTTAGGCAAATGTTATAAACACCTTTAATAAAAGAGTACCATTATTTTAATAACGAAGCGGCACAACCGGAAATGCAGGAGCAGTATTAAGGAGAATGTGGAAGCGGTTGTGCAGGGAACCCATTGGCATATCTACAACACCCAAATTTAGCAGTGTCACTGGTCAATGGCCAAACTACCCCAAAACAAACACAAACATAATGACTTGATTAACGCATGCTAGGCACGTTAATTGAGATAAAATAGATTTACTGGGGAAATCGGGAATATGGGTAAGTGCGGCAGTAAACCATTGATTGTCCCTCGTAGTTACGTTGGACCGGCTGATATAATGAAAGATAAGTATGGTGTTTGGACTTGTGAACAATTGTATCTTTGGGAGTTTTTGGGCTTTCCGACTAATGGCAGCTTTAGCCAAAGACAGTTGCATGGGTTGAAAAAGAAGTTGGCGGAATATGAGTTGGGGAAAATTAGGAAAATACAGAAAGGGAGACGGAAAGTTGATTGGAAAGCTTATGGTATGTGGAAAGAAGAGACTGATAAGAGATTTAGGCAGTGTAGTGTAGGGACTACTGATCAATGTGTTCTGGCTTCTCCTACTAAAGTGGATGTGGACCTTGACTGCCCTTCTGGCAGGCCTCCATCCTATACTGCTGCCCCACTACGAAAGTCCCCAGCAGTTCCTGAATCACGGGCAGAAATACCGCCGAAGCTGTCTCAAGATAGTCCCCCTCCGGCCCGGAAGATTTACCCTTCACTCGCGGCCAACCTTGGTGCGATGTCCCCAATTGCTGGGAGGACCAGGAGCGTCAAACCGTTCGGGCAGCCTGAAGGTCAGTTCCCAATGGTAGAAGTTGCGAATCCGGTCACAGGAGATGACTATGCGCCCTCAACTATTTTCGTCTACTGCCCATGGTCGCCTTCTGACCTGAAAGATGTGGCTGCCTCGCTACCCAACTCGGAAAAAGGAGGAGAGGAATTCAATCGTGTATTTCTCCAGATGCTTGAACAATATAAATCAAATATAGTTGAAGTGGAAATGGTAATGATGAAGGCTCTACAGTTGAGATGGGAAAGGGTGAAAGGAGACTGGCCCGTGCAGAATGCCCTGTATAATTGGGACACTAATTCTCAATACAGGTTAACAATCATGGCGCTGTGTGGACGGATAGGTGCCTTTTTCCCGAGACAGATGAACTGGGGGAAAATTTCTGACTGCAAACAGAAACAGGGAGGAAGAGTCACGGACTATCGTAATAGACTTGAGAAAGAATTTGAGATTCACAGCGGGATGGGCCACAAAGCAGATGGGGCTAATGATTCTCCCTGGGAACAACAGTGTAAGATGAGATGCTCCTAGATTTACAGAAACATGTGAAGCAGCACTGCGTGGCCTTGGACGAGGGCCGCATGGAAATCGTTTGGCCGTATATCAAGCATGCTGAAAAAGTCTACGAGGGCCAAGAAGATAAGAAAAAAGATGATAAAGGGAAACATGAAATTAAATTACAGATGGCCCAACTAGGTTTCTACGACCAAAGAGGCCGAGGACGTGGTAGAGCTGGAGGACAAACACAGACTCAAGGCAGAGGACGAGGTTATGCTAACCGCTCCAATTCTGACAATGCCTGTCTCCGTTGTGGTTCGCTTGAACATTGGGTTCGTGATTGTCCTGACAAGGACACGAGAGAAGATGACCAAAGAAACAGAGACAATTTTAATTCAGATGGATTTACGGTAAATAATCCAAGAGGAACACGAAGGAACAAGAACCACCAAGAGGAGGGGTTTTGACGGTCAGAGGGGGCAGGACAGGACACATCTACCGGTGAGATCAATCCATTACATGACCCCGCATATATTGATGTTATGCAGACACTTAATGTACAAGCATTTAGAGAACACATAGAGTACCAAATTAAACCCACAATGTTTCTTACAATTAATGGTAAACAGAGAGAATTTTTGGTTGAATCTGGAGCGGGATATTCTGTCCTTAGAGCCCAGGAATGGGACCGACTGTGACGGTGAGGTGACGGACAGCTCCATCATCTCCCGCTTTTCCCGGTTTCCCATGGTTCATGAACTCACCCCGGACTCCTTCATTTGTCTTGTCTCCAATTTTCACTCACACCAGGTCCCAATTAAGTCATCAATATGTGTTTAAATGTTTCTCCTCTGCTCCCCTCATTTGTCGGTCATTGTTCCATGTCTCCGTTTGTTCATGTACGTGGTATGTTTTGTTTTGTTATGTTAGTACCTTTGCTTTTCATTTTGTTTGTTGTTTAAGTGCTCGGTGTTTATTTTCAATTAAAATTCAAAACCTCGACTGCCACTCTGCCTGCGCCTGGTTCCTACATCTCCACCACTACACCATCCGTGACACCCACTTCCGAAATTGAGTGGTAGAACTATAATTACGGTAGGGGCTAGTGGAGGACAGACCACTGAGCGATTTACTACTCCTCTGTCGGTTGTAGATGACGAATGTCAGCGTTACCCAAAACATTCCTTTCTGTTTTCCAATTGTTGTCCAGTTAATTTGTTAGCCAGGTATTGGATGACTCAGCTAGGGATCACGCTACAATGTTCAGACAAAGGCATGCGAATTAAACATACTGTCTTACAAGCAGTTCAAAACAGTTTCCAGCCTGTTGATTATTGTTATTCATGGGATTTAGAAAGAACAGGGCCTAGAGCTGTTTCACAGGAGTTGGTAAATAAGGCAATGAATAGAGTAGAAACAGGTTCGGCCCGGTTTATGGATATGGGCGACTTGCATTGCTCGGCGAAGGTTTCAGAAAGTCAGGATGCTGGTTTTGAGAGTGTGGTTTGAAGACTGTAAAGGTAATTTTTTTGACGGGTGAATATTTATACTTGTGTTTGGAAGGTTTTTGTGCATGGTCTGTGCGAAATGTGAGAGAGGTGTCTTGCTTTTTTGAAGTTGAGGAGTCGGACCCCCATGTCTCCCTCGCTAAACCTGTGTTTAGTATGTGGGAAAGCTTGGGTCCTTGGGTGAGGAGGTGCAATGAAGCAGTGGACAGGGTTCCATGTCACATGGTGGGAGTGGAATTTTCCATAGCAGCCCAAGCCTATAGAGAAAGATTTGGGTGCACTGTTTTGGGTAAACGGGAAGTACATCTTATGCCGCATGACAACTGGGTCCGTCAGGTCTGTGCAGTCCAGGTGGCTGCTACAGATCCTAGGTTAGCGGAGGTTCCACCCTCCTTGGGGTCACAGCATAAATATGATGTTGGGCTAATAAACAATGCACAGCCTCTTGTAGTTACACCTAGAGGACCCCATAGACAACGCCAGCCTCAATACCCACTGAAAGCAGAGGCTATTGAAGGGATAGCTCCCGTGTTTAAAGCATTGTTAGAGAAAGGCATAGTTGTTCCATGTTCAAACAGCCACTGTGGCACTCCTATTTTTCCAGTAAAGAAAGCCAAAGTTGTTGGACAACCTGTGGTTCGGCGATTTGTACAAGATCTTAAAAAAGTTAACGAAGCAGTATACCTGATCCATATACAATCATGACTCAAGTCTCGGGCAATAGTCAGTTTTTCTCTGTGATCGACCTAGCTAATGCATTTTTTAGTATTCCTGTGCACAAGGATTCACAATTTGTTTGCATTTGAATTTTACTTGGCCTCGCAAGGTTTACTTGGCCTCGCAAGGTCATATAGCCAGTTTGAATAAACTACAGTTTGTCCAGAAGGAAGTTATTTTTCAGGGCCACAAACTAACACCAGAGGGTAAAAGTCTCAGTGCAGACAGAATAGAAGCCATTATTGGCATCCCAAAATCTCTCACTAAAACTCAACTTCTGTCCTTTCTGGGCATGACATGTTTTTGTAGGCAATGGGTTCCTGAATATGCTCGTTTGGTACAGACCCTGCAGGACATGGCCTACAGCCAGAAGCTTGCATCACCTGATAGAGTAGTGTGGACTCCTGAGGGTGATGCTTCCTTTACTGTTTTGAAACGGGCCCTGGCTACTTCTCCTTCGTTAGGGCTCCCTGATCCTAAAAAGAAGTTTATTCAAGCAGTGTGTGAAAAGGATGGCTATATGTCCTCTGTATTAATGCAGAAACACAGTGACAAGTTGAGACCATTTGCATACTTCTCTTCTAAACTGGACGCTGTAGCACAAGGCCTTCCCTATTGTCTGAAGGCTGTGGCAGCGGCAGCAGACGCTGTTTTGCGATCACAGCCTCTGGTGTGTTATCAGCCGCTCGAGCTACGAGTTCCTCTCTCTGTTGCCTCCATTTTGTTGGAACACAAAACTAGTCATCTGTCAGGTGCTAGGTTTCTGCATTACCATAACATTTACTGTCACTGTACCCCATACCATAACATTTACTGTCACTGTACCCCATGTCACTGTTATAAGGAGTCCTGTTTTGAATCCAGCCACATTCCTCCCCACAGAGGTAGATGGCGAGCCGCATGACTGCCTTTCTGCTATTAACCAACAGTGTACCCCTCGTGATGACTTGTCTGATGAACCTCTACCCAACAGTGACATTGTTTTTTATGTTGATGGGTCTGCATGTAAATCTCCTACTTCAGCTGTCAATAATGTAGGTTATGCCATTGTCACTGATTATGATGTGGTTGAGGAACACAGACTGCCACACCGTCTCTCCGCTCAGGCTGCGGAGCTGTTTGCTCTCACCCGAGCTTGCATCCTTGCTGAGAGTCAAAGTGTTACCATTTACACAGACAGTAGATATGCTTTTGGTGTTGTACATGACTTTGGTACATTGTGGAAAATGCGGGGGTTCATTACTTCTTCTGGTACACAGATCCAACATGGCCAACTTATTCGTAACCTGTTGGAAGCTGTCTTGTTACTTAAGGAAGTGGCCATATGTAAATGTGAGGCCCATACTACAGGAAGAGATGTTTCCCTTTGTAATCGCAGAGCAGATGCAGCTGCCGAAGCCCCTGCTCAGGCCCCCCCTCATTCTGCCCTGCAGATGACCCATCTGACCCCTACGGTCTCCCTCTCTGACCTTGTTGAAGCGCAATCTCAGGCTTCACCTAAAGAGGGAACCGCCTGGAAAAAAGCAGGGGCATCCTAAGTAAATACGGTTTGGATAGGCCCTAATGGTAACCCTTGTTTACCAAAATGTCTGTTTAATTTCTATGCGGTGCTCTCACATGGAAAAGATCACGTTTCAAAAGGGGGGATGGTAAATATGGTAAATAAGTACTGGTATACACAGGGCTTTACGAATTACAGGTGCTGGTCATATAATTAGAATATCATCAAAAAGTTGATTTATTTCAGTAATTCCATTCAAAAAGTGAAACTTGTATAATGTATACATTCATTCCACACAGACTGATATATTTCAAGTGTTTATTCCTTTTAATTTTGATGATTATAACTGACAACTAATGAAAACCCCAAATTCAGTATCTCAGAAAAT
>JACXGI010012806.1:0-22011 GCA_016801175.1 Esox masquinongy | reverse complement strand
AATAAAAGCTTGTATTTAGTCACAAATCCTTTGCATGCAATATCAGCCGTGATACTGTGACCCATTTACATCACCAAACTCTTGGTTTCATCCTTTGATCATGCTTTGCCAAGCCTTCTCTACTGTACTGCTTTCTTTGGCCACAAAAGAGTATAGGCCAAGTCAACAATATTATTTGGGTATGGCTTAAAATGATCCGCGTTTTTAAATGTAAGATTTGGGAACTTATTATGAGGTACTAAAACCGACTTCAAACATGCTTTTGCCAACAGTATTGCCTTATCCCAGACAGTCTGACTTGCCCACACTGGGCTTGAACCCAAGCTTTCAGTACGTTCTAACTCTGTTACACTACAGTACTGCTGCAAAACTCTTAGACCACCTGAAAAATGTGTTGAGTGTGTTAATGTACTGAGTCATTTATTTCAGCAGTAAGTGAACTGGACATCAGTTATAACACTAAAATTCAACACTTCACTTTGCCTTAGTACTGCACTATAATTAGTCAGGTTTTAATCACTTTCCTTGTTTTGTTATATCCAGCTGTATCTATGGCCAGATTCATTGCACCAACTCCCAACAGAACAGTAGAAGAGCCGTCTTCTTATGTGTCTGCACTAAGCCTTTCTGCTTTTTTCCACTCTGCCTATCAACTAGTTACTCACACAGGCTGACATGTAACGGCAAGATCACTCCCCTGAGGGCATCCATCTGCACCTGTGCCACTGGAGAATGGTGCTAGAGCGCAATGAGACCAGGACAACCTTCAGGCTTTCGAGCTTAAAAGAAAACCCATGACCAAAACTAAAATGATCTGGCTTCAATTGTAGAGCCAGGTAAACCTCCCCTTTCAACTGAAAAACAAGAAATTCCCGAAGGCTTTTAGAGAAAGTCAGAAGCTAGTATGAATTGAACTATATATATTTCACCAATTTCCAGTCCCCTTTCGTATGGGATCCTGGGTCCTCCCCAACACAACTTGATTGTACAAGGTCAGAGAAGCTTAGTGGCCCCCACTTCCCCCTCACCATTGCCTTGTCTTTTATTATAATTCATTTGTTCTCTCCACCAGCGCTGACTTTGCTCATAGCGGATTTATTGAAAGGGGTGAATTTACTGCTACCTGGGCGTGGCCGTCCCACCTTAACTCAAGCCTCCAGCTGGCTAGAACTTGCACCACTGCACATGCAGATACAAGTTTCAAAAACTATGAAGGATTCATTCTGAACTGGGACCAGTGAAGGGAACTGCGCCTAGCCAAGGTAAATGAGTCTTCGACACAGCATCTTACTGTGAGTGACATGCAATCCTCATGTGTGTTTCTAGTAAATGCCTCAAGCTACTCAGACGATAATTTGTTTGATCACCTGTTACCAGCTAACATTTTCGATCAGTAATCCTCCTAAGGGGACAGTGGGACAAGTGACTTGCTAGCCATGCCTTAAACATACACTGCTCAAAAAATTAAGGGAACACTTAAATCACACATTGGGTCTTGATGAAGGAAATATATTAAAGATCAACATCTTTACTATACATTGTGTAAGTCGTTGAGAACAAAATGACATAACAACGGTCAATGGAAACCAAAATCACCAACCGATTGAGGGCTGGATTCAAACGCGCACCAAAAATCAAAGTAAATAATTGAAATCACAGGCTGTTAACAACTTGAATCTCATCACGGCAACTCATAATGTGACTCAGTAGTGTGCATGGCCCCCACGTGCCTGTATGCACTCCTGACAACATCTGGGCATGCTCCTGATGAGACAGCGGATGGTGTCCTGGGGGATCTCCTCCCAGACCTGGATCAGGGCATCAGTGAGCTCTGAGGATTTCATCCCGTTATCTAACAACAGTCAGGGTACCGTTGGCTAGCACGTGGAGGTCTGTGCGACCCTCCAAGGATATGTCTCCCCAGACCATCACTGACCCACCTCCAAACCGGTCAACTGGATGATGTTGCAGACGGCATAACGTTCACCACGGCGTCTCCAGACTCTTTCACGTCTGTCACATGTGCTCAGTGTGAACCTGCTCTCATCTGTGAAGAGAACGGGGCGCCTGTTACGTTCCATGTTGTTTGTGTTGCTTTGTGTCGTGTGGTGTGGGTGTGGGTGTGTGAGTGGTGGTCCGCGTGTTGAGGGGCTGTTTGTTCATAGGTGCTGGCAGTTGTGGTGACAAGGTGGGCGTGGCTACCAGGCCTCTGAAGTGGCTGCACCTGCTGGTGATTTTCTGCGCACCCTATAAAAAGAAGTTATTTGGTGTTTTAGTAAATAATGAATTTCCTAAATTCCAGAGAACAGCGCCACTCTACCTCCCATGTGATAGCCTATATGTCAGACCGCCAATACGTCATCAGACCAGGCTCTCAACTCCACGCCCTGTTAAGCGCGAAAACAAACCCGCATCCTGTGTAGACTACAACAGCGTAAACAAGACAAACCAGCCAGCTTATATCAATAATGCTTGTTATGCCAACGAGTTACTGTGTAGTTGGTTTGTTGTCCCTCTTGCTGTTTCGTTTTGCACCTATTACTTTAGTTGTCATGCTGTACTGCTGTCAGTGTCACCTACTCAACGTATTAGCTGCATACTGACCGGTGTTAAACACTGGCCGGACAAACATAGCTAGCTAGGTCAGTTGTTATTGCTAGCTTGCATACTATTTGTAGAGCAGGAATGGAAAGTAATTATTTCACTGGTAATTTGCTTACCTGGAGACCCAATAAGGGTAGTGTAAAGGGTAGACTAAAACAGCCACTAAGGGGGTGCACCACTATTTCCAGTATTAAACCGTTTTTTTAGATACCTTTTTGGCCAGGTGCAGCCACCATTTGGCTTATTCTTTTCCTTTACTGTTGGAAGGTAGGGAACATTAAATCAGTGTCTGATAAACTCATACAATTTCCTTTGACTACTCACCCATCCAGCTAGTCTGGTAAAAGCAGGATTGGGTAGGTTACTTTTTAAATGTAATCCGTTACAAGTTACCTGTCCACATATGTAATCAGTAACGTAACTTTTTGATTACTCAAACTCAGTAGTTAGATTACTTTCATATTAAGAGGCATTAGAAGACAAATAGGAATAGCCTATAAACAATTGAACACCTTTTGCAGGATCAATCAATGTTACAGTTTAAATAGATGGCCAAAAACTGAATTCGCATTTTACCTTATGTGCCTTTGGAAAGGTTTTCTAGACCATTGCTTTCTACTTCAATATGATTGGGCTACAACTCTACATTACACACTAAAGGTCTGTCAGATATTCAGTCATTACAATTAATCCAATAACCCTTGATCTTCCAGAATCTGACTTTTTATCTGAACATAACCCAAAATATAAGGATGTTAGCCTATTCTGTTATTTGTGTTTCATTCATGTTTTTTGTTGCTTCAAAACATCGTTAAAAAGTAAATGGCAATTTCTCGAAAAGGGCATTGACATTATTGTATATACAAATAAAGATATCAGTAGCTTTTCTCGCGAACACTAAATCTGCTGTACTCTGATGTTTTGCTCCACAACCACCAACATTGGGCCTGGGGTTTCCACAAACGTTACAGAAACCCCAGGCACGCGAAAGCACGTTTGCAATCTAAAAGTCAATGTCGTCAGCAGCCAATGATAAACAATGAACGCAATTTTCTGAGACGCAAAACAAGCAGAATCAAATGGCCTACCTTTATGGAGTTGAGGTGGCTGCATCAAATGCAAATCATCATCCTTTGGCAGAGTGCTTTCCAACATACCTTTTCTCCTCAGATATCGTGATAAATTCCATATAATGTTTTATCTTGAAGGCAGCGCCATATTACAGCTGTCTAACAAATAGTTGCCTAATCTTCCAAACAATTCCTGTCTGAAACAGATACAACCCCAAGTAGGGCAATCGCCTGTCATTGTTCTGAGAAATATGCATTAATAGTAGGTGACTAAATCACATATTATATGGGTTGTCTAATATTATATTAGATATACTCTGTTTTTACCAGCCAACCAACCAAAACCGGAGAAAATTAAACTATCGCTTCATCGGTCACTAATCTGGTTATGCGCGCCCAACTTTGCATGCATGATGATCACACATACAACGCAACGTGTCATGATTATTTCGCGCACCTATTCTTTTTCAATTGAAGTAATCCAAGAAGTAATCATATATTTTTTCAAAAGTACACGTTAATTGGTAACGTAACGGATTATAGATATTGTTTTTTGTAATCCCTTACTCCTCAACTCAGGTTAAAAGGATATGAATATTAAGATGTTTATCTGTTGATACATGTGTTTATTTGGCTGTTGAATATACCTTTGGAAAGTCACGTTTGCGGTAGCGGTAGCTAGCATATTAACATTAATTGGTCAAAGTGAATCAAATATCCTGCAGGTAGACTTCATATTTTGTTGAATATCTAGAATTGTACGGCTATCTTACACTTAGACAATATGTATGTAAAATGTGTGAACACTGTCTTAATTGATTAACAGTTAACTGAAGCTGGCCTTACTTTCTAATGTGGCTGATTATTATTTTCCTTTACTGTTGGAAGGCTATGAACCACTGAGGCTGCATATACAGGATAATTCCACCAAAAAATTGAGGACTCCCAAACATATTGCTCTGCTGAAACCGCAACCTGAACCCTCCAGTGCCCCTTTCACCAAGATCCACTCACAAGATTAAAATAAAACACAGCGCAGGGTACTCGTGGAAGAGGACTTACTTTTGTAATTGGGACACAGGGGGCAAATAGCAACCAAGAACCAAGTAGGAATAGATGTCCGGGTAGGACACCTCTGGCCAAAGAGTGGGGTTATTGCACCATTTTGATGCTGGGAGACTGAATGGACATGATTTAAGATGGACCAAATTAATCTTTTCTATATATCTTGCGCGTTCTATGGCAGGCATCGTGGACATATATTGACTTGACATAATATATTTTGGGTCATAAACTAATTTAATGCTGGTGGTTCTCTATTAGTCTTGTTTTGTACTGCTATTTTACATGAATATCTATATAGCGAGTGTCGTTTGTTGTCCCCGAAAGAGGGGCGTAAACATGTTGCGAGCCAAAGTTCCTGGATGTCCTGGTCTGAGATATGCATGTATTTATGTCCTGTTATTTGCTGCCGTACTCTGTTCTGTTGCTCTTCGTTTGTCCCCTCCTCTGCTACTTTTTTGTTACTTCCTAAATGCTACTCGTTTGTTACCTCCTAAAATGCTACTCGTTTATACAATATGTAACCCTTAAGAGAAGGATCAGGTAAGATACCCTGGGGTTTACATACACACATAGATAACCACTGTTAAATACCCTACCCTGTAAAAAATGGTTTTTACGGTACTTAATGGGTAAATTTTACATGTTTTTTACGGTATTTATGAATAATGGTAGAATACTATGAAATTACAGGGATAAACTTATTTTTAACATTCGTCATATAGAATAACAGGAAATGTCAGTAAATTCAAAAACATTAATATTTCTGTTTTTTTACAGACATGCATCCTTTTTTTCACAACAATAAGCAGTAGAAATACAGTATTTTACATTCTAAAAACCAATTACATTTACCATTATTTTCTGGATATTTGCATTACTTGTATATACAAATTACATTCTAAATACAGATCATTATAGCTAAAATAAAGTTCAAAAACAGAATTTAAATCTCAATATACAGTCCTGTTATCTTAATTAATTCTATTTTTTTTTTTTACTTTTTGGTGCTCTCATGCTATTACCATTGATGTCATGTGGCTATGTTTCATGTATTTTCTAATGCTATGCTAAAAAGTCAGTCCAATTAGTTCCAGTCCTGTTACTCAAATTAAGGGTAACAGGACTGAGTAGGACTAACATTTCATTCAAACGTGAGAAGTTTGAATGAAATAGTCATTTTAAATGTGTATCAGGATATTCTCATGATTATATGTTTTTCAGTTTTAATATGTGTGAACTGTTGTCGACTTTCTGTATTATACATTTTCTATTCTAATATTATGAGATACTGGATTTTTGATTTCCATGAACTGTAAGCCGTAATCATAAAGATTGAACCAAAACGTATTTTTATGTTTCACTTTATGTGTAATGAATCTAGAATATATGAAGGTGTTACTTTTTGCTTTGAATTACGGGAAAAAAAGAACTTTTCCATGATATTCACATTTTTTGAGCTGCAGCTGTACATTAGGACATTAAACTGTATGAAGTTAAACAAAAACAAAAAAGTAAATGATGAACTGATGTAATGCAAACATATGGGTCTGTGTAACGCTCATCAGTTTATTAATCTTATTAATATCTGTACCATCAGCTAAGTTACTCATGTCAACAATGTTACCAAACAGTCCATGTAATGCTTATCATTTTATTAATCTAACTAATATCGGTAAATAAAAAATATTATTCCGTAAACCAAATTGAAGTATTTTGACAGAAAAATATTTCAAAATTTGAATTTTCAACCCATTATTAAAATGTTCTTTTTACAGGTAATAATGAGATTGATAAATTGATAAGCCTTACATGGACCCTATGGCTGCTAGCGTTTGTTTTCCTCCCAAAAGGGTCCTGAACGTGAATTTTCCTAAAGTACCTGTATGTGCCGAAGTTGGCTACCACTGAACGTTTAAGTCCCGCCCCCTCATTTCGGAAGACTGGTACACAGAAAAGCGCGGCATTTTCGAAACTACACTGTAACGTTACAGTACAGCAACGCTTTGTGTAATGGAATCTTTTAAAAAATCCAACCAAGGTAAGGGTACACTTTACTCTAGATCTGATGACTGAGCATTTCATATTTACTTTTTTTCCAACTGAAATGGTATAACAACATTACGTTAACTGCACTAGCTAGCTAACTAACTAGTAGGGTAAGCTTGTAGCGCTAGCTTTGTTAGCTAGCTAAAGGTAGTTAGTTTGGTAATATGGTTTCCAAATATGCAGATATCGTTTTGTATGTATTGACGCTGTTAACATGATCAAATGTTTGAATTAACAAATTATTTATTGAAACAACGTGATTAATGACATTGCTTCATGTTAGCTAACATTACGGTGACAACAAAATCGCTTGTTTAGATTGTAATGTCATCTGCAACAGAAAATTGTGACACCGAGGCTTGAAGCCAAAAGTTAATTCATTGATTGCTAAAGATGACATGTAATGAGCATAATGGGATTCACATATTGTCTGTGCTTTCCTGACAGACATACCTACAGAGGCTACAACACATCTAAGTATGCTCTTATGGGCCCCAGCATCCTCAATGTCAACAGTCTTCATTGTTGACAGTGTGTATGCTGCTCTCTGCTGCTTTGGAGGCTTTCTAGAGAATGCTGGTATAACTGCGTTCCCAGGGTTTGATCGACTAAACATTTTGGTTAGTGGTCGTTATGGCCAAATTAAAAAAGCTTAATCATATACTTCTCCACTTTTTTTCACATTTAAAATAAACTGATAACCTATTTTTAACAGTTTAGTCACTGAGCAGATATTCTGATCATGACTGATTTACAGTAGTGAGTATATATAAAGAAGAATTGTACTGTTACCCCATGTGAAGGGAACCCTGGGCACAACTCTAGTGTTGCAAGAGTCATGCTCTATTAGTTCAGCTACTGAACACAGGACCACTAGTTTAAAAAATGTGTAGATTAGAGTGGATGTCATCCACTTTTCAGCTGATTATATCTTCAAAAACCTATGTATGTTGTTACGCATGCAGGTACCCTGTATGTGCGTTTGTGTTTTCCCCCCCTGCCGTTTCCCCAGGTGTCCCTTATGTTCCTGATTGTGCTCCTTGGTGTTTCCCACCTGGCAGTCATGAGTGCAGCGCCTGACTGCTGAGGTGAACCAATCAGTGGACACCCCTCCTAATTGCACCTCCTGTTCCTTTTTCCATTACCCAATCACATCACACATCCCTTGGTTTAAAAACCCGGTCAATTGGTTCTCCCAGAGAGACTCTTTTGATTTACTCCACATGGACATAGACACTCTTGAAATGAATACCTTTTTTGATAGACAGACACTTTGTTCATACATACATCACTTAGTTTAGCACATACATCTCACTTTGTCCTGTTTCATGTGAGTATGTATTGCTGTGGTGTTTTGTTTGGTGTTGTCTAGTCAATTGTTTGTTGTGTGCTGTTTAGTCCTTGTTCGACCTGTGTGTTTTTGTTTGTCCCTGTGTCCCTGGGAAAAGTTTTTTTTTTTAGCAAGTTGCCCTTGGGCATACACAACCCGTAGGAAAACTGTCTAAAAACACTAGTTAGAACTGAGCGGACCAGCCACTGTATTTTTGTATTGGTTAGTAGTCAGCTAAACGGTTCTTGAGGCAGGCAAGTTCAGTTTAGGGGTGTTTTGACTATATTTCATTTCTTGGGTTCAGCTCTGCCTCTTTTCCCTACCCCCTTTACCGTGTGTTTATAATAAACGTTTTATGTTTGACAGTAGCTTTGGTTGTCTGTGTCGTTTGTTCTCACTGTGCCTTTACACTACACTGATCTGCATGAGTTTTATGTTATGGGTCTCTGTACCATCCACCCTAGACTGCTAGAGCCACAGGGTTCGTAACATAACGTGGGGGCTCGTCCGGGATCTCTCGTTGATACCCATCCCACTCATGCGACTTGGCTCAAGTTACATTTTTACTTGTAATGCGTACTTTTAGTCAGATTGAGATAAATTGCTAACAGTGTTATAAATGTGCTTTCTCAGGTTGTCCAGAGATGTTCGTCATGATGGAATCTCATTTTGCTTGTGGAGCAAAGATGCATGCATGAGTTTAGTGAGTTTTTACTCTTCAAATCATGCTCATATAAAGGTTTAAGGTCTATCTATGGATTTTCCAAATCACTTGTACACTGAAGTACAATTTTGTAAGTTATATGCCAGTGTTCTCAAACTCTAGTCCTAAAGAGTAACTCTGGAGGATTTTGCTCCTGTCCATCAATAACACACAATCAACAAATCAGAATTCAGGAAAATTGTTAGCTGAATGAGTTACTGCTTGCAGGAATGAACCTGCACTGTAAGTTGCTCTACCAAGATCAGAGTTGGGGACCCTTAACCTGTCATAAACAATGTGGTTTATGTCGGACATCCAGGTGTAAATGAAGACTTGTTTGTACTTTGTTTAAACTTATTGACTGAATTTAGAATTTGAATGTGTGAGTTTTTGGACTGAGAATTGAGTGTATTCTAGATGAGCAACCTGTGATACAGATGTAATGATGGGATGTCGCACCACTGAACTAGTACTTGTTCAAAGCACTTGTCAGCCACAGCCACTCCTGGTGTCTTTGCTATAAAACATTGTGTAATCATCCCACTGAAAACCTATCCCTTTTGTAGTAATATACTAAGGTTTATTTGAATGGGTACACATTTGCAGCTAAAATTTCAATTATAGTATACACTGCTGAGCCAAAACATGACCACCTGCCTAATATGCTGTTGGTAGTTCTGACCCACCAAGGCATGGACAATACAGATACCAAGGTGTCCTGCGGTATCTGGCACCAATATATTAGAAGCAAATCCTTCTAGTCCTGTAAGTTGCCAGGTGGAGCCACTGTGGATTGGACTTGTTGGTCCAACACATCCCACAGATGCTCTATCGGATTGAGATCTGGGGAATTTGGAGGCCAGGGCAACACCTTGAACATTTAATCATGTTCCTCAATCCTTTCACAAATAATGTGTGCAGTGTAGCATTGGCGCATTATCCTGCTTCAAGAGACCACTGCCATCAGGGAATACCATTGCCATGAAGCGGTGTACCTGGTCATCTTTAGGTAAATGGCATGTGTCAAATTAAAGTTGACATGAATGCCCGGACCCAGGATTTCCCTCACAGAACGTTGCCCTGAGCATCGCACCCCCTCTACCAGCTTGTCTTCTTCCCACTGTACACCCTGGTGCCATCACTTCCCCGGGTAAACACCCCCTCTACCAGCTTGTCTTCTTCCCACAGTACATCCTGGTGCCATCAGTTCCCCGGGTAAACGGCGCACACATACACGGCCGTCCAGGTGACGTAAAAGAAAACGGGACTCATCGGACCAGACGACCTTCCACTGCTTCAAGGTCCAGTTCTGACGCTTGCATGCCCATTGTAGGCGCTTTCACCGGCGGACATGGGTCAGCATGGGCACTCCGTCCACGCAGCAGGGTGCGATGCACTGTGTGTTGACACATTCCTTCAATATCAATCATTGCAATTTTCTGTGACTTGTGCCACAGAAGACCTTCTGTTGATTTGGATCAGACGGGACAGCCTTCATTTCCCTCGTGACCAACCCCCTTTCGCTGGTTTGTGGTTTGTCCCTCCTTGGACAACTGTCGGTACTCACCACTGCTGACTGGGAGCACCCCACGAGCCTTGTCGTTTCATAGATTCTCTGACCCGGTCGTCTAGCCATAACAATTCACTCAGGTCTTTACTCCTGCCCATTTCTCTGCATCCAACACGTTGACTAAGAGAACTGACTGGTTGCTTACCATTTAATCTACTCAGACCTTGACAAGTGCCCTTATTCGTTATTCACTTCACCTCTGAGTGGTCAATGTTTTTGGCTCTTCAGTGTACTGACGAAAATAAATTAGAGGAGAATCTAGGTGAAGGAAGCGGTTGATTGAAGCAGTTTGGATTAAATAAAAAGCTGTACCTCGTCTGCATCAGAACCATAATGCACAGCTCTTCCGCTTTGTCATCTAACCATTCAAAACAAAAGCAAATGTATTCTTTTTTTACATATGTAATTTGTTCCAGAAAGCAGGTGCAATGGTCAAAAACCAAATCTTTTGAGACCAGTGTAGCTCTGCAAAAGTACTCTGCTTTCAACAAGGGAATAGATTGCTACATAGCTACATAGTGCAGTTTTAACATGTCAGTAAGCTAAGTTTTATTATGTGGTAGCAGTTCATACAAACTTTGGATATGATTATATTAAAATATAGGAAAACAGGATATTTATTCTTATTCTGTTACACTTCATTGGCAGGGGATGGGGAGTATCTTAGGATAAAAAGAAATATGCAGTGAGCAAAGCCCATTTAAAACTCTTGCCCTACATAGCTTTTTTTTATTTCCATTGGACAATTACACACATTAAAAGATTCACCAGAATGACTCAGGCTCAAATAATCTGAGAAATTAAATATTGCTGTCCAACAATGATTCCTGACCAAATTTACTAAGCACGAGCAATTATTATAAAAACAATCAATTGATGTTGCCCTAAGAATTTACCAAAGTGCCTCCACTAAGTATTTACATGGGGTGTGAATACATGCTTGTTTATTAATTTGGAGAATGTTCCCTAACTTTCACTGTAGGGGAACATTTAATTGAATTCCTTTTATTTTCAAATTCAAACCTGAATGGCTATGATTGTGAATAATGAGACTGCAACCTGACTTTCTCTGAAGCTGTTATGGCTGTGAGAAATTTGAAGGGAAGCATAGAATATGCGCCTACAGTTGGTGAGACTGAGGCTCTTTAATTTGGAAACTTTAAAGTGGATGGAAAGTTTGCTACAGAATGATTCTTGCATGGGTGAAAAGTATTTACATGTGACACATTTTCTGTCAGCTCCTAATTCTGGGCATTGTTGTTGAGAACAATGCTTTAGATCATTAGTGAGTAATAATCTGCTTGTGTTTTATTGGTGTGAGAACCATTATTGAAGTTGACATTTGATTTGTTTGTCCTGTACCATGACTTGAATATGGCAAATAAACTTGTAAAAGCAATTTGAAGTCTGTTTGCTCAATATTTCTTTCATTGCAGAACAATTCACAACTTTGACATTCATCACCAGAAATTATATTTTTTAGGAGAATGACAATGTGTTTGTTCTTACAATATTTTCCTGTACTTTTACAGCTTTGAACTGGCGACTGTGCTGCCAGACTTTTTACCATATTTTCATTGGATTTTAAGTACATAATTGTACAGTAAATAAACATGAATTAATCTTTATCCTTTGTAAATCAGTGGCTAACATCCTCATTTTAGCGGTGATTTGCCATCTACTAAGGTGTTTCATCCATGTTTTAACAGGACAATTATCGGGTTTTGCCATTAAATACCACTTAAATAGATAGGATTTTTTGATAGTATAACAATTAAAGTCTGTAACAATACAGTCCTAAATTAAAAAAATAGTTTCCCAGTGTTGTCCTACAACATTTTTCTGTTATTTGACAGTTTAAGTGCATAAATTTAAAGTAAATAAACATTAAACATTTTCCTTCCTAAATTCATGGCAAATGTCTTTATTTTAGCGATGATTTATCTGTTAATGAGTTTCATCTGTGTTTTAACAGGACGATTCACTTTTTTTACGGTTAATACCACTTAAATAGATTGGATTTTTGGATCGAATAACGATTAAAGTCTGTAAAAACAGTCATGAATGACCGTATTTTTACAGTTTATCTCTTGTTTTTTCTTACGAGAATATCCTGTAATTTTACGGCTTTTTACTAGCGACTGTGCTGCCAGACTTTACCGTATTTTTACAGGATATTTTTTTTACAGTGTGGATAAACAAATAACAAAGCAAATGAAATGAATAGTGCAAGTTGTTTTGTTAACTAAATAAAAAAAAGCGTAAGTACCACTTGATATATTGCTAGCAATGAAAGTTGTAACATTTTTGTGGAGCTCCAACAGGCAATGTTTAAGGAATTAATTTGTAAGTGCAACTGATGAGTGATTTTCCACATCTTGATAGCATGACATTTGGACGTCTTACAGAAAACTAAAGACACCCACCTGTTCCCGTGCCTCTCCCCTTTCGATTGATATATGCATTTGTGTCACAAGCGATTTGATATTTACAGACTTATGTCTCGTTAATAACGCATATTGGTAATGCATTCACCACACAACGGCTTATGTCGTCGTGTTCGCCAGATTCCGCTGAACAAAGTAAAAGAAAAATGGTGTGCCAGCACAAACACAAAGGCAACGTGTAGAATATTTCATAAATGCAATACAATAAACAAATGTTAAATTAAATAATGACTTTATTCTCAGCATTCTAAAGACGAATAAATTAAACAATTAATATTACTCTAAATACATCGGAAAACGCAAAAAGCAGCCACGATTTTATAGAAAGAAAGCGTTGAAAAGCAGTGATAAAGAGAGGTGAAAATCATATGAGAATGAGAATTACGGCGTCAGCTTTTGCTCCTTGCCCTCATCTTTCAGCTTCGTCGGGATCACTGCCTTGTCCAGAGTCCTCCTCAAATTTCTGAATGCCGTGAACTGCAGTGAAACATATCACAGTGAAACACTGGTATTAGCGAGCAATCAAAACACCTCGGCAAGCATCTTTGGTCTGGTAGGCTATATGTCACAATAATTATATCAATTTAAGCTGTAAACAGGAGATTGATAATTCCTTACAAACCTAGTGAAAACAACATACCATTATTTCGGGAATATTAATAAAAATAAGTCCACAGACTTATAGTGTTAGATGTGGAAAGGTGTAGAGATATGAATAGATTTGTATCAAAAGTGGTCATACCTTTTGTGGACTTTTTCACATTTTAATATTTCAAAATTGATTTAAATTAGGGTTTTTTTTGCCACTGATCAACACAAATAAGTCAAAAATAAAATACACAGATGTTTCCAAATTAATTACAAATAGAAAACCGAAAATAAATGACTGCGTAAGTATTCACCCCCTTAAAAGTCACATACTTACGGTTGAAAAAGTCACATACTTACGGTTGAAACCGAATTCACCTCTGTGCAGTTAAGGTGTTACACATGATTTCAGGTTTATTACACCTGTCTCTATGAGACCCCCGGAATAAGGTTCTTAAAATTACCGATCAATAGTAGAATATAAGAATATTTCCAAGGCAGCTAATAGGCCTATCCTACAGTAAAGTCCATTATTCAGAAATACAGAGAATATGGCACATCTGTGAATCGGTCTTGCAGTCTTTCACAGCTGAGCTTGACAGAAACTCACATCAAACCTCGGCTGGAGTCTACCAGTTTGAGATTCTGAGACCAAGTGAAATTAGATTATATGGTCTGATAAAACCAAAAGGGAGCTATTTGGCCAAAACACTACCTCTATGTTTCACAAAAACGTTTTCGAAGTCAGTTAATCTTGTGTAATCCTACATAAACGCAGGAACCATGTCTGAGTAGTAAATACATTACAACAGCCTGATGATGACAATAGCCTATGCATGAATACAATAAAAAAAATCAAGTCTACCGAAAATGAACGTAAATGAAAAAAAGGTGGTTTAATTTTGTGCATTTTCGAACAAATCAGGTCTAAAGCGCACAAAATATATATGTTTATGCGCGAATTTATTGTGAGAATGTTACTGTTACACTTTTGTCAAATTATTATTTTTTTACCATTATTTTACCAAGCAAGTATGCTAAGAACACATTCCAATTTATATAACTGAAGTAAAGGTAAATAAAATTACAAATCATATCACTTTTCTAAAAATTAATCTTTGATTTGAGGTAGAACACAGCCAGAGCGAGTTCGTTTCGAGTGCAGACGTGCGTTCTGATTTACCAATTGTGAACGAAAATCTGCCAATTGTGAACGTCTAACATACGGAATAATTTAACAGTATACAAGTTTAAGATTATTATTGAAAACATAAAGATGAATATAATGCATTGCATAAATGTAGCTTTGTATTCCAGTTGACATAGCCTACCTTTGGATGCTTGAAGTATAGACCCGAAGTATTCAAATAAATCATAAACAGACTTGTTTATGATCTATTGACAACTACTTTTAAAATTACTCTTTAGGATATGGCGTCAGATTCATGTCAAAAGTCACGAGAGCAAATTATATTGAGGTTATATTCATATTCAGGTTAGTTGGGAATCCTATCATAGGAATATATATTCCAGAGGCCTTACCTCGGAATTAACTCCAGTGTCTGAGCCGCCTCATCTTCTTACTGTGGGTTGAAGATATAAAAAGTGGCAAACACTGCAACAAGCCCTGTGATAAAGGTTGGCTGAACCCTCTCACAGATAATTCGGCCTTCAGTGGAAACCATCCATCCAGTCATGACTTGCTCAGTGCCACCTGTTGCAGACAGAGATAATAATTAAAACACATAGTTATCTTGTGTTGTACACATACAGTATAACAAGTTTTTTTATGGACACAATAATAGTCTTTAGTATACAAGCTTTCAACTCACTGGAACAATGTATGTATTTATTCAGGTCTTCTCTTCTGTGTAATCACAAATAACATTCAAATGGTTCTAAAGGTTCTATTATGTACTCCAACAGTACAACATGTTCATGAATATTCTGCAACACTTAGGCTAAGAACTTCCTACTCCATTCTTCACTTATGCAGTATCTGGCAGGAAACGTCAGGGTGGCTTCTATGTCTGCTGCAGTGGCAAACTCCTATTAAGCATATACAATGGTATTCAATTAGAAAAGCAGTATGCATATAATCATAATAGAAAAAGTAATAAATAATTTAGCAATTAACTTACATCGGCACTGAGTATCAGTCCCTCAGGTGACTCCTTGAAGTGGGCCATCAAGAGCTGAGTGATATGCAGTGTCAAGTCACCAATTTTTCTCGGCAAGACAGCCTGGACATCATTTGTCTTCACTTTCGTTCAGAAATATTCCACATTTGCTTTTCCGCATTCCTCAATCGCCAGCTCTAAGGCACGGGGGACAGGTACATCGGTCAGATACTCAAAATGAGAATAGATTCCCTATAGAGTAAATAGGTAAGGCCACTTCAGCTGCAAATCAGCTCCAGTGGGTGCTGGGATCACATTTATATGCCTGCGCTGAAGACTGAATGTGGTCTTCATGAGATCTATCATTTTGAGAGGGGTCTGGCTGCAGGGCTCGCTTCCGGCTCCACTGTGGGTCTCTTCCGGTCGCAGGCTCCGCTCTCAGTAGAGCTCCACTGTGGGTCGCTTCCGAAACAGATTTTTTTTGTTTACGTCCCATTCTCTGTTGGGGCGTAAACAAAAACAATCGCTACACATGACAACGGTATGTGACTGATTAGCATTACCCAAAACCTTGAAAAAAGTCTGAATGCATGGATCTTGCATATGTTTGCAGTCAAAAAAGCTACCACTATCAATATGTGCAAATCTAAATCACGCAACTTACCGAATGTTACACCTGTGCTATTTGTCATTTTATAGGTAGGTGGCTAGCGTTTGCTCCTGAAGTTTTATGGTAGTATTCACTTTTTTTTTCTGTGGATAATGTAAGCTAACTGTTTACATATAACTGTGTGTTCGGCTTTATTAAACGTTTTTCTAAAGAGTTTAGCAAGAGTATAGGCGGTATTTGTCTTAAGATGTTGACAATGACTGAAGATTTAGGAAGTGGAATTGGCAGAGGCTACACAGCTTTGGGTTGAGGAAACAAGTGAGGGCCTGGACGAACATGAGAGGGAATCAATCTTGGAGCCATTCTAATTTGTATTTCACAACATTGAAGACCTGGAAGTTTTTTGTGAGGAAATTACAGATAGTCAAGTGTATTTGGCCTACTGTGAATGCCCAAAATTACTTTTAGCACAAGTAGCGCACTACTATTGTTGTGATATCATTCCTGCTTTCATGCCTGTTAGTCGCATAACGCAACTCTCCTGCAATCTGCCTTTTGCCAGCCTTTCTTTCTTTTCTTACTTTTTAATTTTCTTTTAATTTTCTTTAAATCTTTTATCTTTGTTTCATTTTTGTTCTATATTTGTTTTAATCATATTTTTACAATTCTATGTAATTTTTAAAAGAGGACCTCAGCATAATTATTTTGTATTTTTGAGTGATTTTTTATGATGGAAGAGCTAAGACAGTTGTTGGAGGAACGGATCAACCGCTTAGAAGATTTAGTCACCAGAGCGCTCCTCCGGTCGGACTGTGGGTCCTGTCCGGTAGGTGAATCAACAAATGCTAATGCTAACATAGCACAACAGGCTAGCCTAAGGCTAGAGAGCTCTAAAGATTTCGCTATACTTGATAGAACGTAGTCAAAACTGTTGAACAGATCAGAGCAATTTCAGAGCGAATGACTGAATGAGACGATAACACAGCTTGATATACGTGAGTGTGAACAATTCATTGACTCTGTAGCAGCTACTCTAGGCGTTGAGCTACCAAACGCTAACGGACAGACACAGATTGGTATACAAGGGATTACTTCAAACCTAGACCACTCTGTCAAGGACCTGGCTGACACTCTCCCCTGGACATGTGCTAATGCCACTGTATTAACCGTAGAGGCTTTCAAACCAGCCTTCCCCAATGACACATCTTACTGGCACAGCACCGGGGCTAGACCGAAAGCATCAACTCCAGCAGGTACTTGGTCTGATGTCGTACGCAGCAGAGGCAAATCCAGCAAGAAATCAAATGAGAGCACCAACCCTCAATCCACCACCTGAACTTACACTGCAAAACAGGTACGATCCACTGACTCGGAACGAAATGTGTGTAAATGAACCTAGGGAAGCTAACCACAACACTAGCATTAGGGCTAGCCAAAATCCAAGAAATAGCTCTAAAACCACTGATAGGACGAGGGAAAGAAGAAACTTTGCTAACTCCACATCTGATAAACCAGATACTACATTGATTGTGGACGACATAACCAAGCATATCAGAATGGCAAAGACTGAAAACCTAACCATGGCTGACACATCCGTCAGAGAGCTAACAGAAATGTTGTCAGTTATTCTCTCTACACATCTAAGCAACATGCAGATTATTATCCGCACTGGGTCTTTTGACATTCTACAAAGGAAAACTGGCTCTGAGATCCTGAAAAAAGGATTTTTCTATGCTACTGGAGAAAATAAACAACTTTCAACAACATGTTTTCATCTCAGGCCCCATTCCAACCTTGGGGAAAGGAATTGAATCTTTTAGCAGACTCCTTGGGCTGAATACCTGGCTGACATCGGCATGCCTCAACCACGGGATAAGGTTTATTGACAATTTCAATATTTTTTGGAACTGTAAAGACCGCTTTAGACCTGATGGGGTTCATCCAAACAACATGGGATGCCGGCTGCTTGGTGCCAACATATGTCACGCTCTTGGAATGCCTTTTCCAAACAAGATAAGCATGAAGGACAGTACTCATAGGCTGAGTATCCACCCCCCCTCTCCTGACCCTTTAACTAAAATCACCCAATGCTTCCAGAGGTTGTCCTTGTCCCAAACGGGGGCACAACAACTCCCATCCCCCCCTCCACCACACTCACCCTCTCCACCTCAATCACACCCACCCTCTCCCCCTTTATCACACTCCCCCTCTCCCCCTCTACCACACTCACACTCAACCCCTCCACCACACTCACCAATCAGGGAGCTAGTTCTAACCAAAGAGAGCAGAGGTCATCTTTCCCTATGTCCCACTCCTCCCTCCCATTTAAAACGATTGCTTAGACTACTGCCACATCGTCAACAACCTTGTCCTTTATTTCCACAGAGCACAGAATATACTCGGTGATGTGCTTTGGGTCCCTGCTATTGTGAAAATACCAATGCCGAATGTTTTGAGTACAAGCTAGGACCCAGTATCTCTATTCCTGTGTTAATTAGAAATAGAAGGAATCGTGAGCATGCAACCTCTAAAGTAAACTTGTCTAATCTGTTAACTGTAACATGTCAACCTACTAGTCCAGGAACCCCTATTATATCTATTAAGCTGGCTTTACTTAATATCGGATCTCTCGCCAACACATCATTCTTGGTAAATGACATTATAATATCCTATAACCTAGATTTTGTTTCTCACTGAAATGTGGCTAACAGAAGATTGTAGTGCTACTATTCTTAATGTTACAGCACCTGAAAAATTTGGCTATATGAATACGTGTCGAAATGGTAGGAAAGGAGGAGGAGTGGCTGCCCTATTCAAAGATACATTCCAGTGCAAAGAAAATACACTAGGTCATTTTATTTATTTTGAATACCTCTGTTTTACATTGAAGGGTACCCCCAAAATTTTGTTTTTAACCATTTACAGACCTCCACGATATTCTGCAAATTTTATTGATGATTTTGCTGAACTACTCTCTGTTATATCAGTTGATTATAACTTGTTTATTATTACAGGGGATTTTATCATCCACATAGATAATAGTACGGACAATAATGCCAAAGAACTTTTTGTACTACTTGACACTTTTGATCTCACTCAACATGTGAAAGAGCGTACACACACTCGAGGCCACATTCTAGATCTGGTTATCTCTAAAGGTCTCGATATTTCCTCTGTCATGGTTAAAGACTTGGCCCTCTCTGATCATTTCTGTGTCTTTTTTGAATCACTTATCACCCCGAATGTTCCAGTAAACTCTGTTTCTGTTAAGAAAAGGTACATTAATGAGAGTACCAATGCTCAGTTTATGGAAGCCATAGCTATCTCTCCAACAATAAGTGCTGAGTCAGTTGATTTACTCCTGGATAATTTTAATGCCAAAATATTGAACATCATGGATCGTGTTGCACCGGTAAAGGTAAAGAAAACTATGAGCAAACAGAAAACACCATGGAGAACCACCATGAGGGTAAGCACCCTGAAAACAGAATGTAGGAAATTGGAACGTAAGTGGAGGAAAACTAAACTTCAAATTCACTATGACATCTATAAACAAAGCCTTGGTAGCTTCAACAATGAGTTACGCAGGGCAGACAGCAACATTTATCGGGAAGGATCAACAAGAATATCAACAATACCCGCGCTCTATTTGTCATGGTTGACAAGCTTACAAACCCAATAAAGCAGATAGCGTCAGAACTCATGTCCACTGTGAAATGTAATGAATTTGCATGTTTCTTTAGTGAAAAAATTATAAGTATTAGACGGACCATCAGAACCGTCACTACGACCACTAAGACATAACTTGGTTATTATGTCGCAATTTATTACAATTGATCAAAAATCCCTAGAAGAAACGGTTCGTCATCTTAAAGCATCCACATGTTGTCTAGACACACTGCCATCAGACTTTTTTAAAACAATTTTTAACTCTATAACAATGGACCTACAGCAAATAGTTAATAGCTCTCTGCAATCAGGCATTTTCCCAAAGTTTCTAAAAATAGCTTGCATTAAGCCCCTATTAAAAAAGAAAACACTGGATGCATCTATAATGAACAACTATAGACCTGTATCAAATCTCCCTTTTATAGCCAAGATCATTGAGAAGGTTGTCTTCAATCAACTCAGCAATTTTGTGACTTCAAGTTGTCTCTTAGACAAATTTCAGTCAGGCTTCCGACTTCACCACATTACTGAAACGGCCCTGATGAAAGTTTTAAATGATATACGGCTGAATACTGATTCAGATAAAATAACAGTTCTGGTTCTATTAGATCTCAGTGCAACATTTGACACTGTAGATCATAGAACACTTATAGGACTCTACGGGACAGTCCTTGATTGGTTCAGATCTTATCTAGATGGCCGGAGTTACTTTGTCACCATTGGTAATCATGAATCTGATAGGGTGGCTATGACATGCGGAGTTCCCCAGGAATCAGTTCTCGGACCGCTTCTGTTCAATCTCTATATGCTACCTCTGGGCCAAATTCTACAGAACAACAACATTAACTACCACAGCTATGCCGATGATACTCAAATATATATGGCTCTCGAACCGTATGACAGCAGCTCAATAGACTCTCTGTGTCACTGTGTAGAGCACATAAATACCTGGATGAACCAAAATTGTCTACAATTAAACCAAGATAAAACTGAGATTATTGTGTTTGGCAACAAAAATAAAAGAACAATTATTAGTAAAGAGCTGGATTCTCGGGCCCTTAAAACCAGGGATCAAGTGCGTATTCTTGGTGTTCTGATAGACTCAGACCTCACATTTAACAGTCATATCAAAGCGGTCACCAAAACAGCATTCTGTCAAAAAATATAGCCAGAATCAAAGGCTTGGTGTCCCATAAAGACCAAGAGAAGCTCATCCATGCTTTTATCTCAAGTAAAGTTAACTACTGTAATGGCCTCTTAACTGGACTCCCCAAAAAGACTGTAAAACAGCTGCAGCTCATTTAGAAAGCTGCTGCTAGAATGTTAATCAGGACCAAGAGAACAGAGCACATCACTCCGGTTCTTAAATCTTTACATTGGCTTCCAGTCAGTTACAGAATAGATTTCAAAGTGGTGCTTTTAGTTTATAAATCTCTGAATGATTTAGGACCCAAATACATTTCTGATATGTTTGAAGAATATAAACCGAGCAGGGCTCTTAGATCCATGAGCACAGGTCAGCTAGTAGAGCCCAGAGTCCAAACTAAACATGGAGAAGCTGCGTTTAGCACTTATGCTGTACACAACTGTTAATAAACTACCAGAAGATCTTAGACGTGCCCCAAACGTATACATTTTTAAATCCAGGTTAAAAAGACTTCTGTTTTCACATGCCTATGACTGAGCACTTAACCACACTGTTTAGCCTTATAGCTTCCTATGTTCTTATCCCATTTTTATTCTTTTTATATTTTCTTATTCTATTTTTTCTTATTATGATATTTTCATTTGTTTTGATGTTCTCATTTGAGTATTTGTTTTCATGTTATTGTATTTTTATATATATATTTTTTTTCTTTGTAAAGCACATTGAATTGCTTCGATGTTTGAATTGTCCTATATAAATAAACTTGCTTGCTTGATATGCTGTGTTGGCTGAATAAAGTGCACCAGAACGTTTGATCATTTTGTCAGTTTGTGTGTTTTTTGCTTTGTTTTTTAATGAAGCACTTAATAATTCACTTTGACTATGAAGTACACAGAGCTTAGTTAGTGTATTTTAAGATAACCCTTTTATTGACCCCCTTTCTGTGGGGTTTGCATGTGCTCCCCATGTTCACATGAGTTTCCTCCATAGAGAACCCCATAAAACATGCAGAACGCTCTCCTGTGCTGTCCCTGACCACGAC
>JACXGI010012805.1:0-15038 GCA_016801175.1 Esox masquinongy | reverse complement strand
GGTTTTCTTTGAGACTGTGGTCCCAGCTCTCTTCAGGTCATTGACCAGGTCCTGCCATGTAGTTCTAGGCTGATCCCTCACCTTCCTCATGATCATTGATGCCCCACGAGGTAAGATCTTGCATGGAGCCCCAGACCGAGGGAGACTGACCGTCATCTTGAACTTCTTCCATTTTCGAATATTTGTGCCAACAGTTGTTGCCTTCTCACCAAGCTGCTTTCCTATTGTCCTGTAGCCCATCCCAGCATTGTGCAGGTGTACAATTTTATCCCTGATGTCCTTACACAGCTCTCTGGTCTTGGCCATTGTGGAGAGGTTGGAGTCTGTTTGATTGAGTGTGTGGACAGGTGTCTTTTATACAGGTAACGAGTTCAAACAGGTGCATTTAATACAGGTAATGAGTGGAGAACAGGAGGGCTTCTTAAAGAAAAACTAACAGGTCTGTGAGAGCCGGAATTCTTACTGGTTGGTAGGTGATCAAATACTTATGTCATGCAATAAAATGCAAATTAATTATTTAAAAATCATACAATGTGATTTTCTGGATTTTTGTTTTAGATTCCGTCTCTCACAGTTGAAGTGTAACTATGATAAAAATGACAGACCTCTACATGCTTTGTAAGTAGGTAAACCTGCAAAATCAGCAGTGTATCAAATACTTGTTCTCCCCACTGTATATTTGCACCAGAAATGCAATATACATAGGCCTTTTTTAATTAAAAATACATTATGGAATTTTGTACAACATAAGAGTTAGACAGCACTGACCAGTCAGATGGAGTAAGGCTGGGATATCAGTTTGGGTATCTGTCCCAGTAGGGGAGGTCCAGTTTCTGACCGCACCATGTAGAGCTGCCAAATGTTTATTGCATTGTTTTGTTTAATAAACTCTTAAGATTCAGATTTGTAAACTTCTGTGTGGCAAGACATTCACAACACTTTTTTAAATATTAAAACTTCACAGGTGAGGTGGTGATAATGAAAAGCTTTCATACCTTTT
The DNA here is from genome assembly GCA_016801175.1 of Esox masquinongy. Taxonomy (NCBI): domain Eukaryota; kingdom Metazoa; phylum Chordata; class Actinopteri; order Esociformes; family Esocidae; genus Esox; species Esox masquinongy. Next base: position 14,038 of record JACXGI010012805.1, on the reverse strand, counting down.
GTACAGTTCACTGCATGCAATAAGTACAATTAAGGCATGTTCATTGGTTTGCATAGCAATGGTGGTTTATTCACCTTCGTCGTCATTTTCATCTTCATCATCATGTCCATACAAAAGATACACACATTATCTCAAACCAAGCAATGCCCAAGCACCTTGATAGACCACAAGTTGCATTTGTTTTAATACATCATGCAGAAACAACATTTTTGGAGTGTGAAGGGAAGTTCTGACCGCAAAGACATTCCATACCAGAACACTGATGGAACATTCCAAAAACGTTTGAGGACTAATTACAGTACTGTTTAGTCAACAAGTGTAGATCAAGCAGTGAAGTTACTGCTTGAGTTTAGCCTTATGCACTTAGAAGAAACACCAGTCCACCATTTTGTCCAACTAGATATTAGAGAACAGAATACACCGCTCTTTAGTGAGAATGTGAAGTCGTAGAGAATAGAACGCATCATTGTTTAGTGGGATTATGATGTCATAGAGAATAGAACGCGTCATTGTTTAGTGAGATTATGATGTCATAGAGAATAGAACGCGTCATTGTTTAGTGAGATTATGATGTCATAGAGAGGGAGCGCTATGGTCCAACATGATGTCTCACTTGCCTATTGTTTGACCTTCCCAGACTGGGTCACTCTTGGGGTCAGCAGGGGAGGGGCTAGGGGCAGATGGGGAAGTGGAGCTCCTTGGAGGGGGGGACTTCTTGCCCCTGTAACTGATGTCCGACCCTCCCAGGTGGGGGTCACGCCTCTTTTGCAGACAGGGGCTGTGGGGTAAATGGGAGGGTGGGAATTCGCCGGGCTCACACGCTCCGGCCGTGGATCGTTTGGACTGGTGGCGCCGGGAAGTTTGGGCTGGGGGGGAGGTTAGGCGGGGATCACCGGGTGTGCCGATCACTCGTGTAGCGCTTTTCAGACTCTGGTCAAGCGCGTCTCACAGGCAGTTCCCGAATCATACCTAGGGGGTTCTTGATGGGGGCGCTTTACTTGTGCGTGGGGGTGCTGGGATTAATGAATGGCCTCTCTACATCCCGAACGAGAATTCCAGACAGAGGGGGCAGAGCGCGTGAGTCCTGTCAGAACACCCCACCCCCCCCCGACAGCCCTCGGGTCTGTTTTTGGGGATAGAAGGTACAGTAGCTGTGGGTGGAGGGAGTTGGGGTAAAGGAGTGTCCTGTCCGTCAGGCCACGCCCCCCGGCGTGTCATTAGATGACGTTGTCGAACAGATGCATGGACTGCATGATGTTTTCATCCTGGATGACGGCGGAGTGGACACACGGTCAGAGCATGTGAGAAGCAGCTCCAAACAGGATTCAAAAGGCAGACTAGCATGAGCAGTTGACTTACCACGCGTGACACATGAACAATCGCACAGACACGGACAAACACGCACACACGGACAAACACACACACACGGACAAACACACACGCACGGACAAACACACACACACACACGGACAAACACACACACACGGACAAACACACACACGGACAAATGCACACACATGAACATACACACACACACACACACACACGTACAAGCACACACATACGGACAAACACACACACATCAACATTGTCAGAAGCACCAGCATGCAGATGCACACACACACACACACACACACACACACATATGGACAAAGACAGGAGAACCAACATGCAGACACACACACACACACACACACACATGGACAAAGACAGGAGAACCAACATGCAGACACACACACACACGCGCGCATGCACACACCTTTTGACAGGATTCCAGGAACTCCTCAATGGTGACCACGCCGTCGTTGTTCTTGTCCATTTTCTGACGTGGTGAGATGGAACGGAAAGGGTTAAATACAGCACGACTACGTCCCAAATGGCACCCCAGTTCCCTACATAGTACACTACACTCGCACCCTGTATGGCAATGTAGGACACCCGGCGTCTACTAAGACTGTCTGTCTCAATGTGTACTGTTGAGACACCGCTTAAAACATCTCACACACGCGCCTGAAACGTTCTCCTGTCACCAGCAACAGCACTTTGACGGAGCGCGCCGTGGTTGTTACTAGGGCAACGACGTTGTCTGTGAGTTTAAAGCGGTCTGGCCAAAGCGTTGCACTCTCATGCGTTTCGCTGTGCAGCAAGAGTTCCATGTTGTTAATGTGAATAGGAAGTTGGGCGAACAGATCATGTTACCGTTATTTAAATGAAAGTGTCGCTGTGACATTTGTTATAGTCTCAATGGGCTCCAAGCCGTTGTGGCTTCCCACACTGTTGTAAACTAAGAGCTTGTTTGACAGAATGAAAACACTGGATTGGCTTATCTTGGTTTGCATAATAATTTCCATAGCATCTGAATTTACACTGGCAAGTTTGAGACGTACTGCACCGAATTGTGGCCGACGATTGAGGAAAAATCAATCTGCATTCGCACTGCACCGAAACTTGATAGAGTTCTGACAGAATTGTCTTCACACTTTACAAAGTCTTGGGGGGGGGCACAATTGAAAATAGGAGAGGAGATGAGGAGAGCTGTAGATGTGATGGCTGGGAAAGGAGGTGAGGAGAGCTGTAGATCTGGAGGGTTGGGAGAGGAGGTGAAGGGAGCTGTGGATCTGGCAGTTGGGAGGTTACCTGGAAGAAGTTTTCAACATGCTCCTTGGGCGCGTCTTTCTGCATACAAGGGTAGGTACATGTTCCCATCATGTCATAGATGGACCGCATGATATCAGTCATCTCCTGGAACACACATACGCACACATAAGGAATACATTGTGTGACATCTCTCCCTGGGGTTGCAGCTGTAAACCACATCGGGCACTCTCGTCAGTTCCCCTGGTAGAAGGAAATTAAGCGATGACACCGTGGATGACAGCGTAGATGACACCGTGGATGACAGCGTGGATGACACCACAGGTGACAGTGTGGATGACACCATAGGTGACATCGTGGATGACACCATAGGTGACACCGTGGATAACAGTGTGGATGACAATGTGGATGACAGCGTGGATGACACCGTGGATGACAGCATGGATGACACCATAGGTGACAGTGTGGATGACACCATAGATGACATCGTGGATGACACCATAGGTGACACCGTGGATGACAGTATGGATGACAATGTGGATGACAGCGTGGATGACACGTGGATGACTCTGTGGATGACACACGGATGACACTGTGGCGTACCTCTTTAGTGATGAAGCCGTCCTTGTTGAGGTCGTACAGGTTGAAGGCCCAGTTGAGTTTCTCGGTGACTGACCCCCTCAGGATGATGGACATGCCTGTGACAAAGTCCTCGAAGCTCACCATGCCGCTCTTACGGCTGTCGAACGCTTCAAACAGGAAATGGGCATACGTGCTCGAGTCTGGTGAAAAAACCTCGAAGAGTGAGACCGGGTGGAGGGAAAGACCTACGTGCGGTCATTATTTTGGACTAATACTGTGTGAAAATCTGTGAGATTTTGTTCACAAACTACGCATCACTGCAAGACACTACAATACTTTAGAAAAAGGAAAAGCGCCCACCTCCCTGAGGGAAGAACTGGGCATAGATGTACTTGAATGTCCCTTCATCCACCACACCGTTAGGACATTCCTATTCAGCAACAAACAAAATTAGAACACACACAAATACGCGCTCACAGAGAAATGCACACAAATACACACTCACAGAGAAACGCACACAAATACACATTCACAGAGAAATGCACACAAATACACACTCACAGAGAAATGCACACAAATAAATACTCACAGAGAAACGCACACAAATACACTCTCACAGAGAAACACACACAAATACACACTCACAGAGAAACACACACAAATACACACTCGCAGAGAAACGCACACAAATACACACTCGCAGAGAAACGCACACAAATACACACTTGCAGAGAAACACACACAAATACACACTCGCAGAGAAACGCACACAGATACACACTCGCAGAGAAACGCACACAAATACACACTCTCAGAGAAATGCACGCAAATACACACTCACCGAGTAACGCACACAAATACACACTCACAGAGTAACGCACACAAATACACACTCACAGAGAAACACACACAAATACACACTCAAAGAGTAACGCACACAAATACACACTCATATAGTAACGCACACAAATACACACTCACAGAAAAACGCACACAAACACACACTCACAGAGAAATGCACACAAAAAAGAACAAGAAGATGGTAAATAATTGAATGGAGGCGGACAGTGTTTCCTAGCCTGGTCTAGTGGTTCAACCTGCCGTCCACCGTGCCGATATAAACACCCCAGCAGCATTGATTGGATTCCGGCAACTACAACTGTGTTATCACATGCCCCACATTCTCTCCTCTATCGAAATAATGTCATAAATATATGAAACAAAAACAGACAAGGACTCTGAGAGTGAGAGACTGAACCAGACAAACAGACAGACAGACAGACAGGCAGACAGACAGACAGGCAAACAGGCAGACAGACAACGTTAAAGAGAGTCAGAAAAAAAAGAGGAACAGAGATCCAGGTGAGTCCGAGATGGGGGACCTACATTCTTGAAGCCCCTGTAGAGAATCTGCAGCTCTCTCCTGGTGAACTTGGTCTGCTGCAGTAGCTGGTCTACACCCTCTGGTCTATAACACACTGTAGACAACTCCCCGTCCTCTGCTATGCTGTCTGGAGGAGGGAGGCAGGGAGGTTGGGATGATTGTAATACAGGTTAACTCTATGACAGTGGACGTTGTTCCGGAGGCAGACTGCCTCAATGGTGGAAAATACGGCATTTTGTTGTATTCAAGGTTTAGGGCAGACCCCAAGGCGCGGCTCTGACATCCCTTGAGGTTTATATTAAAAATGGTTATGGTTGATGGTTCAAGTTTGTTTTTAGAGAAGTGATGTGTGGTTTGCAAACGATTTCTTCTTTCTGAGTTCTGGATTGCTTAACAGAAATGTTTGTTGGGTAACAGAAAATCATACAGATTTCCTGGTAAAATCTTTCACCACAAATGCTTAACAACCGGTGACTCTCCGCTCTAAATCATTTTTTTTAAATAACTGTAAAAGAAAATATTTTTGCATCTTTTCGTTTTGATTAATGATTATTTATGATAAAACAATACTGCACAGCACCTATGCTTGAATCATGATTTATGCAGACATTTTATACAAGAAAAGTCAACCTAAATTTGTAAACACGTCATCTTCTCTTTCTCAAAATATCTTAGTGAACATTAGTCCAAGATCATCTTCGTCTTTTATTTAACACATTTTTCAGTTTAAATCCATTCAGATGGTTTGCAGATTTGGTTATTGGTTGACATGATTAATTAATTCAGGACAATGTTTTGTGTGTCCTGTTATATCAGTGAATAATATATTCCCATCACTAGATCAGGGACAAGCAGTAACCCTGGTCAAACTTCGACCTTCAGTATTTTAATAAAAAACCCTAGAGGGTGGTTAGAGAATTGTAACAATCTGACTATTTTTTATTCTATTGCATTTTTATATTTTTCTTTTAATTCATATGAATTGTACTATATAAATAAACTTGCTTGTCAAAAATGACATGCAGGGTCACAGGTGGTTAAGTGACACCCTGGCCCATCTGTGTTTGGGAGAAAGAGGAAGTACGAGGCAGATAGAGAGATGAAAACAGAGAGATGAAAACATAGAGATGAAAACAAAGAGATGAAAACAGAGAGATGAAAACGTAAAGAGTTATACTTAGAGTCAACATCACTGCCATTCTATAATTAACTCTTTGGGTCTCCACTCAGGTTGAAGGGCCTACGATGCAAATAACCACGTGTTTTGATCAGCTCCAGGTTGACGTTTCCCCACAGATCAGCTTCCCGAACCCGACTTAGAAACGTATCCCTTAGTGGAGGAAATTTTAGCCTGGTTGCCGGTATCTGTAACATGTTAACCTGTGTACTCCGTGTCATGGGCCACTATTGGGATGAAAGCTAAACACACTGGTAACCAGGCTAGGAAAATGCAGAGCCGACCCAAGATCAGTGCCTAGGGAATAATTCCCTACCCTCAGCTACCAGGCTGGAGTGTGATAGACACTTCGAGATCTATTCAATCTGTATTCTGAAGCAATAAAGATTGCACGCTTAGAGGTAATTAATATTTGAGCCAACACATGCAGCAAATGCTGGAATTTCACATTTGAATGAAGCTGGACGTCCATGATACAGATTTATTTAGGATCCCTGTCTATATATCTGCCCATAGGAAGGACATTATATTAGAGGGGGCGGGGATATGCAAATGAGCACTTGCTTCGACTGATTAGCGGCGCGGTTCTCGTGTGACAGCAGGGCAGCAGCTTCAGGAACCGTTGTTTAATGGTTCGCTTATTGTGGTTGGACACTGGGTTACCTGGAAGTAGCCAATCACAACACAGATTAGAACAGGGTGGGAGACACGCACATACAAACACATTAAAGTAAAAACCGTTACGTCCTAACTCATGGTAGTTAGTTTGCTGACCTGGGCTGGCGGTTGAGTCATAACAGGCAGTACATGTATAGACCTGCTCGCAGGTGAGACGAGACAAACGCCAGCGTTCAATCCAAATCCGCATGGTAGCACACTTGACATTTTAAGGTAATTTCTCATGAATGTTGGTCACAATAAAGAGCTTTCTATTTTCATTAGTTTTACATTTTGATCCCAATACTACAAACAAAAACTGTGAAAATATAAATGTCGGTGCAACCTGACTGGTTAGGCTTATAGAGAGGACCTCACATAAGAATAACGGTGATCGCCGTGAAATTGCAAAAGTATACTTTATTTGACATAAAGTAATGGAATATTTTCTTACAATAGTTTTATATTGTTTGACAGTTTTTCTCTGGGACCCATAATGCCTGACTCTTACTGTACATTGATGGAATTTCTGTTCAGTGTGTAACCATTCAGGATCATTCAGGACCATTCAGCATTATCCAGGACCATTCAGCATTATTCAGGACCATTCAGGATCCTTCAAGACCATTCAGGACCATTCAGCATTATTCAGGACCATTCAGGACCATTCAGCATTATTCAGGACCATTCAGGACCATTCAGGACCATTCTGCATTATTCAAGACCATTCAGGACCATTCAGCATTATTCAGGACCATTCATCAGTATTCAAGACCATTCAGGACCATTCAGGATCATTCAGGACCATTCAAGATCATTCAGCATTATTCAGGACCATTCAGGATCATTCGGGACAATTCAGGACCATTCAGCATTATTCAGGACCATTTGGGATCATTCAGGACCATTCAGGATCATTCAGGATCATTCAGGACCATTCAGGACAATTCAGGATTATTCAGGTCCAATCAGGACCATTCAGGACATTCAGCACTTGTCAGGTCCAATCAGGACCATTCAGCACTATTCGGGACCATTCGGGACCGTTCGGGACCATTCAGGAACATTCAGCACCATTCCATCACAAACAGTTTATTTCAACTGAGATTAAAACAGTGAGGACAAAAAAAGGTTACACTTCATTATGAGACACCCAATTTCCTTCTGTAGATGTTCTATAGATAGTAATACTGTCAAAAAACTTTCAACAAACCTTTAAAACAACTGCTTGCTGAGGTTAGGGTTAGGTTATGTTTAGAATAAGGTTTAGGGTAAGGGTTAAGGTTAGGGATAGAATAAAGGTTAGGGTTAGGATATAGGTAAGGGTTGGGGTTAGTAGAAAGTTAGTAAAAATGCTATAGATAGTCAGTAGACAATCTGTATTGCATCTACAGGCACACTTTTCGGAACTCTCAGAAATGTTACGCAAAAGAAAGAAGAAAGGCAAAGTGAAAAGGCCAGAGACAGAGGATGCAGGAGAGTGAAAAAAAGAGGAAAAGCAGAGATATTTTTTGTTTTGAATCCATTCACCTGTGTTAGTCTCTATGCCTGCCTAGTTAACGTCTCATTACAAACATCTGAAATCATTTTTCAAGACGTGGCAACAAGCCACACCCTAACCTGAAGCTATTCTATGTCTGAGCAATAAAACAACGTTTCATTTCGAGTCCTTCATTGTTCTCTCCGAGATGACATCGGACGAACCTCAGCAGCACAGGTGGTTTTAAACAACACAGAGGCGAACATTGTTTTGAACTGAATAATCAAGACAAATCACACAGCAGCTCTCATTCATTTCAGGCACCTGACATATAATCTATATGTGTCTAACGCAAGAGTATCTATGCTTTTTGATGACATCCTGAGTCAATCAAACAGGCCTGAGAAGGTGTAAAATGGAGCTGGGGTGGAGCAGTTTGCCTGTTTAAATGTTGAGCGCTTCTTCGATGCTAGGCTACCACAAAAGCAAATGTTTGCTTAAATACTTACAGAAGTAGATACGGTGTTTGTTAAATATGGAGCCAGCACGGAAAGACATAGAGGGGTGGGTAAATGAATGCCGCGTGCCCAGAGAGGAGCGCTCAGTGAGTGATGAGTGGGAGTACAGACCGATGAACTTTGCTCAAATAGCCTACTCAAATTTTGCTTAGGGCCCCCTAAAGGCTAGCTCTATGTATGGCTGTCTTCAAGGTTTGATTCTTTGGTCAACCTTCTCCGTGTATATTAATAATGATGCACTTGATCTCTCTCAACTCCTTAATATATAGATATATATATATATATATATATATATATATAGATAGATAGATAGATAGATAGATAGATACATAGATACCCTGCAATCAGAGCCTACCTCAACTTACTCTAAATGGGTCAGAGTATGTCGACAAACGCAACTAGGTAGGTACCTGACTGGACTGCTCTCTTTTATTCAGTACCTATGTCACCCACTTTCAGTGTGAAGTTAAATCCAGAAGGGTTTCCTGTTCCGCAATAAGAATTTCTTCCCCCCCCCTGACTCTCAAGCAGGCTCTAGTATAAATGATTATCCTGTCCATCCTGTATTTTCATAGCTTCCAGCTGGCGTTTTAAAGGTTCCTCAGTAATTGAGATAATTTATTCCATTGCCATCCCCTTGAATACCTTAAACTTATTTATCAGTCCCTTTCAAACAATTCCCCGCTCTACTTCAGCTCACTCCTCTACTTCAGCTCACTCCTCTACTTCAGCTCACTCCTCAACATTTGCAACTCCAATAGGAACCTCAGCTCTGATAGATACTTCTGGTATCACTGGTCACTCCGAAAGCTCATACTTCTGGTATCACTGGTCACTCCGGAAGCTCATACTTCTGGTATCACTGGTCACACTTCCTCTGGCCATCATTCATTTCAGGTTTCTGTTGTCAATGACTGGAATGAATCCCAAACTGGATACTTTCGTCATACCTATCCTCACCGACAATAAACTCGGCTGCCGTAAAACAGATTAATAATGTTAAGTATCAGTAATATCTGTGAATGTTTTCCGCTGTATGTAATATAATTTGATTCTTATTCTCCCTGTATATGGTGCTCATTCAAGTATGCATTTATTTAAATGTTTTATCTGATACTATGTGTTATCTTGTCTCTACCATTTGTATGCCTTTGGCCAGGTCATCAAAGAACATTTCAATTGGTTCTCAATTGCTTATTTACCTGGTTGAATAGCACTGAAATAAAAATGTACAAATAAAAGTGAGAGATGGACAGACACACAGATTCAGTGGCCAAATCACAGTGTTTTAGCAGTTGAGGGTCTCTGAGGTAAAATGTGACTCAGCACCAGTTATACACACACACACACACACACACATTCTGCACAGAGACACACAAACAAACACACACACACACACACACACATCCTGACATAACCTAACATTGAACTTGCATTGCTGGTTGAATGCGTCAGGGTCCAATGGCCTTTTAAAGCATGCAGAACAATTTGTCACACAGCCTTTACGATGCTCTGTGTTGAAGTTTGTGTGCGTGCGTGCGTGTGCGTGCGTGTGCGCGTGGTTGTGCGCGGGTGCCATGTCATTTTTAAAACGTTTTCTGTCCCCGCGCGTTATGGTCATGACAAGGTCAGGGCAGCGGCAGCCATCCCGAGTCGTCAGGTTCTCTCTACGGAGCGGAGAGTTTGGAGAACAACAGCCGTCTCCATGGTAACCTGACACAGGCACAACAAACGCGCTACGTCACCGCTTCGGCTCGGGGGCCGCTGTGTGTCAGACGGTCTAGGACTTCAATGCGTCACTCTGACAACAGCGTGCAACGTCTTCGCCATGACAACTTGTTTTCTTTTTCATTATTTCTCCGTGCGAGGCGTGTATGTGAGTCTACTGAGGCTAACAGGAAGTGTGTGTGTGTGTGTGTGTGTGTGTGTGTGTGTGTGTGTGTGTGTTTGTGTGTGTGTGTGTGTGTGTGTGACCTTTTCACGATGAAGATTTACCAACATGTCCTGATACTAAACACGCACAACATTTGGAGGCTTATAGGTTAGGGTTTGGAGTTAGTGTTAGTGTAAATGTTAGGATAAGGGTTAGGTTAACGCCTAAAATTCAGTTTATTGAGTAAAGATTAGGGTTAGGGGTTGGGGATAAAAGATTTTAAAAATAAGAAAAAACTAATGCGCTGAAATGTCATGAAAACATGGTGTGTGTCTTGTTTAGGTTGAAATCCAAACCCAAATGACTTATCACATACAAGTTACATTACAACACACTTGACACGATTCTTCTGACGGAATCTCCGAGTGCTGTTTTGACTGGTAGAGCTGGTTGTGCTGAGGGTCAAGGTTTGGGATGGGACTAAAACAGAAGCAGCACCACAGATCCGGTTTTAGGGCGTATTTGGAACTGATTAATGTAAAAAAAAAAAGAGACTTAAATAAGAATACTGGATCCATGATTCTCATAAAACATCCCTGTCCCACCCATCCTCCATCCTAGTCAACAACGCCCAGTTGAGTCACCAGTCTACGTAACCAACAGCCTTACCGTCGCCGTAAGCGCCCGGTATCGAAGACCTTTCCTAGGGACCGAAGTGGAATGACGCCGTCTGCCTTGGTGTGATCTGCTCTACGGCAACGCACCGATTCAGCGCAACCGCACAGCCACTCGACCTACTCAACTAATCTCGCCGTTTCGGGCACCAGAAAAGCTCCCCGCCCCGGCCCCACGGCGTACCTTCGATGAGGGTCCCGGAGAGCCATCGGTAGAGGTACCGGGCCAGCCGGAGAACCTGCCTCATGCATCGCCTCCTGCGATGGCCCATCCCGACCCCGTTCCGGATGCGGTCGTAACCAAGCGGTTCAGCGGTCGGCGGCTCTACGGTTGTCGGCGGGTTTTCGCAGTTCCTCGTGGTCGCGGTTTCCCTGTGGTCGCGGTTTCCTGTGGTTGTGGTTGGGGTTCTCGGTGGTTTTGGTTCTCTTCCGTAATCCTTCTGCAGTGCAGTCAGTGTGTGATGTGCGTCTTTTGAAGAACTTCTGTTTGTCTGTCTCCTCTCCGGCAGATAACCCTCCTCTCTTCACCGGGTCAAGATATGCGGAGGCTGGAACGTCCTCTGCTTTTCTCCTTCACTCCCTCTCTCTCCCTCTCTCTCTCTCTCTCTCTCTCTCTCTCTCTCCATTTCTCTCCATCTACCTCACACTCTGTCTCTCAGCCTGTCATTCTCTCTGTCTCTCTACGTCTCTGTCCTGCTCTGTTCCCAGGTCCAGGAGAGACTGCTCAAATTGGATCCACTAGTTGCGATCCAGTCTTAAAGAGGAAACTGTGTCCCCTCCCTAAGGCTTCCTTTCTCTGGATCTTTCTCCACCCCCCCCCCCTCCGTTCCTCTCATTCATCTCTGTTTCTCTAAAGGATTTTATCACTTTCTCTCTTTTTCTCTATCTCACTCTTCTTTTCCATCCTGTCGTTCCTTTGTGTCCAGTTGTGTCAGACACCTTCAGAGAAGTCAGGCTGAGACTTTCCTTCTACCTCTCCTCAACACAGGTTGCCTGTTATTCAGTTCTCTTTCTCTCTTTCTATATTTCATGTCAGTCCGTCTGTCCATCTGCCTGTCTGATAATGTTTCTCATACATCATGAAGCCAGGAAGCATCCCACTGAGAAAACAACCAATGTCATTCAGACATCTTTTCATTTTCAACAGTAGGTGTGATATGAGTTTCCCTCAGGTGCAGATTATTATAGATCCTAAGGATAGTAAGACAATAAGAAACCTTAAACTCTCTGTCTTCTTTCTTCATTATTACAACTTGGTACTTTTCCATTCCTCTCCCCTTGTGTTAAACCTTCTTTCTTCATCTCTTCTTTCCAAACCACTCTTCTAATTTTTTTCACTTTTTGTTTTGACAGCTATGTTACTCTTCTCATCATCTGATTACACCAACCCCAAACCTGTCTTCCTCTCACTTTCCACCCTCTTATGTCCATCAACCCGCGCCCGTCCTCAGGCACTTGGTAGTCTAGCAGGTGGCCTTGAGCAAGGCATTTGACCTCAGTTATTCCAGGGTTGCCGTCAATAATAGCTGACTCCTACCCATGACCCCCTTCTGAGGGAGTGTCTCAGGGGGAGAGGGATGTGGAAATAAGACATACCAACTTAAGAGCTGCACACATCCTGGTACAGAAGTCTGAAACAGCATAAACAAAATCGCTCCTATTTGACCTCTGACTGTCACCTTTTTGTTTAGAACCTCTCTCAGTGTTTTGCTCTCCCTCTCCCTCACTCTCTCTCTCGGTCTCTCCCTCTTTGGGTCATGTCTATCTCTTTCTTCACCTCCTTCACATGTTGTCAGTGTATTGCTCTCTCTCTCTCTCTCTCCCTCTCTCTCTCTCTCTCTCTCTCTCTCTCCCTCTTCTTCATAGTTCAGTAAAAATAAAGATTGCTCTCGATCAGGCCGATGCAGGTATTTCTTCATTTCGAAATATCTCCCTCTTTCTCTTCTTCCCTCACTCTTTCAACCTCTCTCTCCCTTTCTAACCCTCATTAAACGTCGTCTACGTACTCGTCTCCCGGTCAACAATCGGGGTTGCTCTGCTCCGCAAGTTGATTATCATTGCCATGGCAACCTCGCTCTCCACTCCGACGCGTCTAAAGGCCAGCCGTCACAAAGCGCTCGCTGGACAACCTGTCCGCGGTTCGCACACACTGAATGTATCAGCACATAAATCACAGGATCAGCTTTACCTTCCATTTACATCTTAGCTGTAGTTGTTACGGCAGCAAGTCAAGCTGACCTGAAAGTCCGCGCCCTGGGTGGATACATTCATTCTACGCCCCCGTCAGTGACTAGGTGGAAGTTGACCTTTCGGATTTCACGATTTGAATGCGTCTGACCTTAATTAACTTACACTTTCTAAAGGTTGGGCAGGGAGTCTCGGGGGAAATGTCGGATCTAGAATGTTTACCGTGCTCAAGCTCCAACTTTAACCATTATCCGTTATATATTCCTTTAATTAAACAGTACAGGGGAAGCAAACAACCGATCACTGATCAGTGTCTCGTCGTAAATTCATCCTACTCCAGATTAACCACTTGTGTCAACAGAGAGGAATCCGAAGTCCGTCATTAATCCCAGTGGCACTGTTCTGCCTCATGTCAACACGTGTAAACTGGGTCTGTGTGCATGAGGTGATGGGGAGGTGGTCTAGGATCAGCTCAGTCAATTAGATCACTGGCGATCAGACCATATGGACACGAGGGGACCTGATTCCAGGTCTACAGTTGGATCTCTGACGGGCTGCGATGCTAAGGGCTTGTTTACTTCACGTCACAATTTCAGAGACACATGGAAGGAGACTCAGGACGCTGGATTATTTTTTTTATGCAAACTTGCAGATACGGATAGGTCGAGACACCACCTTCTGAGGTAGCATGCGCCACATTTTTGATATAGCCCCCCCCCACCCCCCCCCCCCCCAAAGTGTGAAGACAGTTGTGACGGAACAGTATCAAGTATCATTTACTCCGAACAAGCCGGTGTTAATTCAAATGTCATGGAAATTATTATGCAAACTAAGATAAGTCTATCTTGCCTTTTATCTCTCTCGTAATGTAAATAAGCCCTTAGACCACCCAGAATAAAATTTAACATCCA